>JARSSU010025067.1:0-79265 GCA_029619165.1 Eurosta solidaginis
GTCCAGCTCCTACAGCAACATCGCATACAACTATAACGAGGAAGGCCTTTCAACGCTGCAGTTGAACGCGAATTTGTAAGCATGTCAGTTATATATTTATATCTAATTCTTTCATTATAAGTTATATTCAGCGATCCACATCGCCATAAATATGTACGTATGACGGCAGACTTCCTTGCCAAAAGTTATTTTCCATAATTGTTGGAAATTTTAAATTTTCATTAATACTACTCAGCATTTTCATGAATCCTTTATTTTAGCTATCACTCACTCGCACTATTTCAAACATTTAGTTTTGCAATTTCCTTGTAATTTATCTTAAATTTTCATTTTGGGTGCAACATTGGAAACCGAGCATAATGCCCACCTATGATCGTTATGTATTCATTCATAGTTGGCTGCGGGCTTTGATATACCATTTCTTGTAGTGCGTGTCCATACCTACATACATACATATTACAAACGTACGTTTGTCGATTTGCTGTCAACTAAATATTTACATAAAAGCAGTGAAAACATAAATTGAAAAAATAAAAAAAAATAAAATAAAGAAAAAAACTCCACGTAGAGTTAATATTTGTCAAAGAGACAACGACAGTTGCATTGGATTATTTTTGTGCGTTTGATCTCATTGATCTATTTGTAATGCATGTGCTTTTCATTCATAAATCTCTCTGAGTAGGAAACCAAAGCAAAAGGGAGACAAGAGTTTAAAGTTTAAATATTTTTATAGCCGCTTGCAAAGCCAATAAGTACGTATGAGAGAATTTGTTTTTTATTGAGAACCAATTCCTATAGTTTGAGTTTAATGATGTTTGGATTACGAGGGTTACTCGTTATAAAAGTTTGTTAGCTAAGTTAGAATTAGAAGTTTTTGAATAAAACCAAAATATGAATTTATAAAGTTTAAAAAAAGAAGCAATGATGTTTCGTTAAGTCTTTCTTATAATCATAGGTGCAACGAGAAATTAACGTGTGTATCTTCCATACTATTTAGATTGAAAATCATGGTAGGGTAGGTTGAAGAAGGCAAGAGTCGAATGTCACGATAGACCTTGCGCCCTAATGCACACTCGTAAGATGAAGTTTCAAGTATTCTTAAACAGATTTTTTTTATGGTAATTGTTCAAGGTATGATATTTTTTTGGTTAGTTCTGTGGAGGCTTTCTCACCGTTTTGTCTTTCAGTTGGGACGTTCTATAATGTAGAAGCCTATGTGTACTTGAGAGGTCTGAGGATCGGACATAATGAAACGTCAAGGACTATGCGAGCCGTAGAGAGCTAAGGCGCAACGACGAGAGCTCATCCGTCGCCGAGACCCCTTCAACCTTTTGTAGTCGAGAATGCTAGGAGTTTAGTCAGATCTCTTTGACACAAATGAGATTGCATTCCACCTCACATTAAACTGAAAGTGCTCTGTGATCTCCCATGTCACACAGAAAATCACGTTGTGCATATGTCATCGATCGGGCTACATAGCAGCGTCCAATTCACCTCCATCTTTGACTCCAATTAAGAAGCTCCGCGAGCACAAGTATCACATTGCATTCAAAATTCCATTACAAATATTATATTTGCGACATTTCTCTCTGTGTATTCAAATCATCTAAGTGTATGTTAACAACACCTCAAAGCACGATTTTCACGTATAAAAAATAACGACAGCAAAATTCATTTCAGTTTCTACTTCGTTGCGCAAAATGTTTTCCATATAAGCCTACTATAATACAACCAACTCCAAACAGAGCAAAAGTGTTTGCTACGTCGAGTCACTTGTTTTGGTCCAAAGACATCAATGGAATCGCCTCTAATTCGAGTCAGTTCATGAACGATAGATATGCATGAGCACGCTGAGATATTCCCACACGTCACAAGCACGACGCAACTTAGCATACAGCAATTAGAAAAACAACTAATGCTCAACACATATAAAGACAACACTGTGGAAAACACACTAAGAACAATCTCCCAGGTTTAATTTAAATATAGACACTAAAATTATAGTCTCAAAGCGCTCAAATAACTATAAATCACATCAATTCTGTGGGAGAACTTGTAGCCTCTCGCAATTATTGACAACTGTAAATTTCAGCAATAAAATAACCAACAAATATAATGAAGCTGAAACAAGACAGTAAAATAATATGCATAACGGGCGAGACGTCGCCAAAGTGAGCTCTACAAAAACTAAAATTAACATATCTCTTGCATAACACATTTGTTTTATTTGTAATATTACTAGCATGGAGCAGGACACTCCATGCATATTCTCACAATTCGTTTTCGCTTATTATTATTGTCTATTTATTTACAGCTTTCAATGTGTTGATGTAGCTTAACTTTGTTTGATTTGATTAGTGTGTTTCTTGCATACTGACACACTGCCAGCAGGCGCCATGGTGCGAAACATCTTCCGACTATTCTACACAAGGTGCGCCTAGCTGTCAGCTCCAATGTAATGCTACATACTCATTTGTTTCTTAGTACCAGTGGCTGCAGACATCAATAAATAGTTTGCTCTAATCTAATTGTGAGAATTAAGACTACAGTCAACCAATGGAACTAGTCTGGACTGTCGTCTAGATTTTCACTAACTCAAAACAGATGATTGGACATAAAAACTGGAAGCTCCCATTTTACTCTGCCTATCGGTAATTGGCCTGCAGGGGATCTCTACATGTGTTCATGCCAACTCGAATCGCATCAGCGAGGCAGATGATACTTTCACTGAAAGCTTTTTTCATGGCAGAAACACACATCGGACAAGTGTTTTCCAAAGCACTTCGCTACCGCATCTTGGACAGCTGTCGAGTATCGCGTGAGAGTGACGATTCTTACAGTGAATGAGAGTGGGGAGTGGATACTAAAAGCGAGAGTCTGAGTTGTGTGAGAGTGTCATTGGAGTGGGAAGTATAGAGATAGTGAGCAGCGGTGATGTGGCAGCCGGAAGGTGCTTGGATGTGCCGTGAGCTCATGGAGTAGAGGTGGAAGCGGGAGTTTCAACGTCGGATAGTGCGGGTGGCAGAGTGAGATGACGAGACAGAGATAGATGCGGGTGTGGAACGACGACAGCATAGCATGATAAAATTTATGATTGCAACAAGAAGATGATAGGGAAAGAGAGTTGCAACGAGAGAGGCGCCCTTTACGCAAAGAGTTGATTAGCGGATTTGTGGGCAGGTATGGCCCTGCGGGTATATAGATAAGAGTATATTTTAAATTTCAGTAGGTGGCTTTTAAAGCATCGATCACAGACAAACATAACACTTATCACAAAACGAACATCTGGCGTTCTGAAACTAGTTTTCATTTCTCTAAATCACTTTTCCTGTTCTGGAAATTTATTCACTCTTTTCTGAATTTCCACTGCTTTATCCGAATTCGGTTCTTTAGCCCTTGCGCTTTTATGTTAAGAAAAAACACTTACACTACAAACGTGTATGTTAAGGTCAGCTGATGATCAGACCTCCATGTTTTCTATGTATATCGGCTTGAAGGTCTTTTAATCTCGAGAGATTGTTAAGCAGCTGTTTCAACTTTCTATCTTGTACGTGTTTTTGAATTATTCCTTAGGTTAATAGACAATTTTAGGCTATTATGTGAGCAATGTGTATTCATACATACCTAGAATTCTTACGAACTGCTAAATTGTTATGCTTCAAACAATATTTTGTAATATTGTGGTTCACATCACGTATCTCTGTTTGCTATTTGTAATGCTTATCGGTAAAAACTTTGATAATTTCTGATGCAGTTTGGAAAGATTTATTGGTTTAGATTGATTACATATCGGTATTCCTGTGATATGGTGGATGTGGTATATACGTCAGAATGCCAGCCTACCATACCGAAGGGTCCTTAGTTACAGCCATGGCAAGAATTAACACTCAAAAACATTTCAAAAAAGTTTGTTAAGCGGGGTCGTCTCTCGGGAATGATTCTGGCATACTCCCCGAATGTATTCTGCAATGAAAAGCCATCCATAATATATCATCACTCTTGTAAGCATTATCATTTGAAATGTGGGGATAGAAAGCACAGTTTCCATAAGCCTTTAGGAAAAAAATAGCCCTGTACACAATTGAAAAAACTTCGCTTAAATGTTCTAAAAGATCTATGGTATCCAATTACTATAATTTGTATTATTTTATACGATTATTGTTATTATGATCAGAACAACAGCTCTGGTCACGGAGTGTTAAAGTTATTGGAATAGGCTAAATCTTGTTTTCTAGGCTTTTTAGAAGGAATTTTGCTTAACACACAAAGTCATGAAAGGAAATTCCAAAATGCTTCTCCTATCAAGAGATAGCCGAAAAACAAAGCAAAAAAGGTTACCAAATAACCTTAACGTAACAGAAGGGTTAATAATTTCTCACTTCTAAAAGGCATCTGGCTTTCTAGATTGCGTATGCTCTGCTTTAACATCTATATATAAATAAATGTAAGGCGCGATAACCTCCGAAGAGATCTAAGGCCGAGCTTCTCTTCCAATTTGCGTCGTGCTCCTCTTGATTTTCCCTACAAATTGGCCGGACGGGACCTACATGTTTTAAGCCGACTCCGAACGGCATCTGCAAGGCAGATGGTTTTCACTGAGAGCTTTTCATGGCAGAAATACACCCGGAGCGCTTGCCAAACACTGCCGAGGGGCGACCCCCGCTTAGAAAAATTTTCTTCTAATTGAAAAACCTTATTTCTAAAATTTTTGATGTTGCTTTGCCCGGGGTGCGAACCCAGGGCATACGGTGTGGTAGTCGGAGCACGCTACCATCACACCACGTGCCGCTTTAAAATCTATTTGCCTAATACAGATTCCCTCTAGTCTGAGATAACCTGAACATTATTATTTATCAGTTGCTTCTTATGAACTTTGCTTTTTTCCTACAGGGCTAATATATAAGCATAAGCACGTATTGTAAATAAGTAACTTCAGTCAATCGAGTGATCGCTAAGCAAAATCTTAAACATTAGTTAAGCTGTCAAAATTATAAATTGTGGCATTTTTTACCTGCTCCCTCAGCCACAAGCGTGCACTTGCTTTGATTGTTCGCTTCATCATTTCCACAAACCGCACAGCCTCCCTCAAAGCGTCAGATTAAGAAACCCCCTCTCATATGCTTAAGTTGCCGGTTTTTATGCGGCATCTTTTGTGGTTGAATCATTCGCGCGATTTACTTAACGTTATATCGTCTACTGATGCCAATGCACTGTGGTGTACAATGCTTTTTTCGTTGGCAAATACATATATTGTTATAGTAACGGGTATATAGATTTTATATTAATGCTGTTTTGTATCTGTTTCATAACAAGCCGATGAGTTTGCGACACTTGGTAGCGCTGCGAACTAATTTCGATATGAAATCGATAACATTTTATAACAAATCGATAATTTTTCCATAAATTATGATACTATCGATCACAACGTAATAAAATTGACCGTTTTTCTCATCAAACTATTAAATTTGAATTATAATTTATAACGCTTCTATAACAAAACAGCAACTTTTCATTACTCGTTAAAAAAATTCGGTAACTCATTACTACCTTTTATATCGATAACAAATTTTTCCGAAAGGGTGGTTAATTAATGGATTTTGGAACGTTTTTCCGTCTATCTCTTGTCAAATGTGGTTACGGCTTTGCACCATCATCAATGTCTATTTTTGTACTAGCTGAGCAGAGAGCTCATAGGAGTATAGTAATTGATTGTATCAGCATAACGGTATATCCGTAACGGCATATAACTAATCGCCATATATATAGACTTCTATATATCATCATGATCTGGCGACAAAAAGCAAATAAATTTGCCATGTCCATCCATCCGTCCGTCCGCCGTTAAACGCCGATATATGATTTTTGAGGTATCGTAATGACTTTGGTATCTGAGAGTACCTGAGTACACAATCTATCTCAGGGTCCTATTTTGAAAATGTAACGAAATCTGCGGACTATATAACCACAGCCCACTTTTATTCGATTTTCGAAAATTTATCGACACGCGAAAACGTGCAGATAACATCATAGGAAAGACGGAACTAAGCGATGAAAGGTCAGGACATGATAGAGGTGGTTGACCTTATGACGCAGAATAGAACATTAGTAAAAACTTTGGACAATGGGTCGTGGCACCGCTCACTTCTAAAAAAGGTATTTAAAAGTTTTGCAAGCTGTAATTTCACAGTCGTTGAAGTATCATGATGAAATTTGGCACAAACGTTACTCCTATTACTCTATGTGTGCTAAATAAAAATTTGCAAAATCGGATGACGAACACGCCCACTTTTGAAAATAAAAATTTTAATAAGCCAAATTTTAACAAATATTGAATATCTTTACAGTATATAAGTAAATTATGTCACATTCAACTCGGTAATGTATGTTGCAACAAAATACAATAATAAAGAAAATTTCAAAATGGGCGATGGCTCCGCCCTTGTTCATTTAATTGTCTAGAATACTTTAATGCCCCTAAGTCGAACAAAAATTTACCAATCCTTGTGAATTGGTAACGGGCGAAATCGGTTGAAGGCACGCCCATATACCAAATACGACAAAAGGGATGAAACATTGTAATTCGATTGATTTTTTTACGGCAAATATTACTTGGAAAAAACTTTTAAAAGGGTGTGACCCTACCATATTAAGTAGAAGAATGAAAAAGTTCTCCAGGGCGAAATCAAAAGCCTTGGAATCATGGCAGGAATACTGTTCGTGATATTACATATATAAATAAATTACCGGTACCCGACAGATGATGCTTCTGGGTCATCCCCTGCTCGACATTTTGGTCGATATCTAGAAAACGCCTCTCACATATACAACTAAGGGCCACTCCCTTTTTAAACCCTCATTAATACCTGTCAATTTGATACACCCATATATACAAACACATTCTAGAGTCACCTATGGTCCCCCTTTATGGCGATATCTCGAAAAAGGCATCCACCTTTAGAAATATAGCCCACTCTCTTCTATTCATGATACCCATTTAAAACAAACACATTCCAGGGTTACACTAGGTTAATTTTCCTATATGGGTTTTTCCTTATTTGTCTCCAAAGCTCCCAGCTGAGTATATAATGTATGTTACACCGAACTTAGCCTTCCTTACTTGTTCGAACGAAAATCTTTCAGTATACATTCAATTTAAAACACTGCGATAACAAACCGATAACTTCTCTTCGATAGCAAATTGATAACACGCTTTAGGTACAGTGTACTGACTAAACTTATGCTTACATCTATATTCCCTCATACAGCATGTAAGGCCAGCACACTACTTGTATACCACGGCACGAAGTTTTACTATTTGTAAACCTTTTTTTGCCATAGACGCTCCATAGGCGAAGGTTGAAAAAATGCTTATTTCGTGGAAAGAACACGTTACATATTTTTGAGATTTATATTGTTTAGAGTCGTTTTATTGTTATTGAATTTTTTGATTTACAATTGAAGCCTACCGTGCGAATAAATTGTTTAGTTTTATCAAAATTTTATTCGCATACAATACGTTTACATGTTTCGCTCAAGATACGAGTACAATACGCCCTTGTATCGCTCCCCGTTTGTGTTCCGTTGCAGCGTGCAACATGTTGTTGGTTATGCGTGCAGCACCTTTTCCCATATAACTGTCTGCATGCCATTGCACGGTTGAGGCTGTGAAGAATCACTTTACTTCATACCATGAAAACAAATCAAAGCACGTTTGTGTATCGTTATGATTGTTACGTTTGGTCTGAAGACCTTTGGGGTCATTCCAACTGTGTGTTGGCCAATTTAATAATGAAAATTCATTAAAATTAACTACGTTGTTCTCTTAGACGTCACACGAGTAATGTACTTGTGAGTCACTAAGCATGTGTAAATCTATGTGGCTTTGTAGCTTGAAGATTTTCTTACACTTATGTATATACGCGTTCCGGTTTTGAAGAAACGGTTTTCCGTCATTCTTTGTAAAATATGGTTTGGAGACAAACTTCAAATGCTAAGAGAATATATCATACTGTTAAATGTTGTTGTTGTAATCTCGATATACTACCCGAAAATTTTATGGGATTTCTACGGGTACGGGCAGTCATTTGATATAAACCAGTTAATGTTATGACCCCACGTACCTTCAGGTCTCTGGATTTGAGCAGGCTATAATGGCAGGTATGCCTAACTGCGGAATTACGGACGATCATAGACAAATACAAATTCTCGAAAAAATAAACATCATCGTATCGCAGACAATATGAGAAGACCAGGTTTGAAGGTTACTAGAACCTATCAAAGTTAAACCACAACAGAAGTAGCCTCACCCACAAACAAATGTTTTTGAGTTTGTTAAGAAGAAATTCTTCGGCTTCTTATCGATAGCATCAAGTTAAAGTTTTATTATCGTCGAATCTTCTTATAGACTTGTCTTCGACGGAATAAAGATCGGTATCTGTTTTATAACAAATTGATGATTCATCGATAACAATCAACAACGGAAATAAATCGGTCATTTTTGACATCAAGTCGATAAGTTTTTGGAAACAAATCGATAACCCATCGATAAGAAGTTAATAACACTCCGAATACAAAGAGATATTGTTTTGAAAAAAAAATCGATACATTTTTGACAATGAATCGATAGCACGCTTTTATATAATTCCATGGCAAGTCGAAATTTTTGAAAGAAAACTGATGGCTTTTTGAAAAGATTGAACACTTTTCGGCAATATATTCATAATTTTTCGGTAAAAAATCGATAAATTTGAGAAAAAATAGATAAAATTTCGATAATTTTTACTAACAAATCGGTAACGCACCGATAAGATATGAGTTGCACTACGAATACAAATCGCTATATTTGAGAAAAACATCGATAATTTTTCGACAAAAAACCGTCATTAAGAATTGGTAGCACTAGCATAAAAAGCTATAACTTTTCTATAACAAACGATACCTTTTTGATGAAAAATCATTTTTACCTACGGCTGTGATATCTAGTCTTTTCTGTTCTTTTCATCCTTTCTTTTATCATTTCTTTTCCTTCCCTGTTCTTGCAAATGCGATTTCCTCCCGCTTTTAACATATCTTTACTAAAAGAAGCCCGCAAGAATATGTTGGTTGAATGACGTATCATATATAATCTTAGTACTATACAAGAGCTATAAATAGCAGTTTCCACAAATTTTTTCAAAGCCCAACTGACAATTCTTCTAGAAACTGCTTTGTATTTTTGATAGCTTTTTTAATTTTTTTTATCACTCTATGGTTTAATCAAGTACGTCAGTACATTTTCTTGCGATGGAATTTTGAAGGGATAATGAAGTGAAATGTAAATGAAGCCAATGTAAACGCTTCAAATGAGACCTTTGGAAGTACACATTTAAGGTCAGTGTAAATGTAGCAATACCCTCCGCTTACGTTCTGAATCGCCGCATACCGTGTGAAAAGATGTTCACAGTACTTGACACAAAAAAAATTGCCTAATCGCAAACTGATTCGGACAAAATCTCCCTTAAGTCATGAATGCCTACCCCGTGAATATTCCAAGTCCCATAAACTGCTGCGGTAAAAGTCCTTATCTGTACACACGCACTCTTTGCAACTCACACTATTAACATCAAAGAGGTAATGACCCATCTAAGGAGCCTTAGAAGACGTTCTTGGCTTTCTAAGTAGTTGATGTCCCTGTGTCTTGCATTCGCTTAGTACAAGTTCACAGGTTGTTTCATTGCCGAGCGGAGCTACCAGTTTGTGCACCAGTCTCCTGCGTGTCTCGTTTTCAAAAGTAGTATATTATATAATAGTAATTTTGCGCAAGCAGTTTGGTTAAAAACGTGGGATGAGCAGTTTAATAAAAGAAGACTCAAAAAGCCGATGAGATTTGAAGCTGCATTGTTGACTTTTAATTTATCTATGCTTACCATAATAATGAGTAATTTATTTGTTTGTTTTATTACCTTCAAAAAAAGATTATGCATATAAATTAATCATCATTTCTACTTAAACCACGACAGAAAATTATTTCAGTTATAAGTAAAAGATAAAAAAAAACACAATGAGAAAAAAACCAAAAAACAAGCATTTATAAAACTGTACCAAATACAAAGAAAAATGGAAAAAAGATAATATTCATTAGTTTCGATTCATCATTTGTTTAAGATACAATTGCTTCCGGCACATTTATATAGTAGAAATTAGTTTTTATACCCAGTTGTACTTGTACACCGAGTATTAAGCTTTGATTGGATAAGAGTTGGTTGTACAGGTATAAAGGAATCGAGATTTCCATATATCAAAATCATCAGTATCGAAAAAAAAATTTGATTGAGCTATGTCCATCCGTCCGTCCGTCCATCGGTCCGTCTGTACGTTAACACGATAACTGACTTCTAGCACGAATACAGAGTTATGCATTATCAAAGATTATATATGTATTTGGGGTTCACACCCCTTTTATAAATCAATTTTTTGACCATTCTCGCAAGATTTCTAGGGGGTGTTTCATATTTAATTATGATCGTAAATTAAATATAAACTTCAACAAGTAAGGAAGTCTAAGTTCGGGTGAAACCGAACATTACACACCCAGCTATACCCTTGAAATGCTGTTGTTGTTTGTTTTGTGTGCTTAATAGTGTTACAAGGCTGCGCAATAATACTTATGCATATGGTTCTATTCTCAACTAATTTTTCTTCGAGTTATGGCTCCCGAAACATAGAATTGCTTAGTCATAAAAGGGGCGGTGCAACGCCCATTTTTTAAAATTTGAAGTTTTTTCCTATTTATTGTTATATGTCCACTTGGCAAATGAAATACCATTGATATAAAGATTTTTTTTTGCAAAGATATAGCTTATTTTATTAGCGCACGACCCTTTTAAAAATCTTTTATATAAAGTGGGCATGGTCCTTAACCGATTTCGTTAATTTTTCTTCAAATCATTCCTTATAGTAAAGGCAATCTCTCTGTCGAATTTTGTTATGATAGGTTTAACTGTTTTTGAGTTATGATTAATAATATTTGTAAAATTGATTTTATACACAAGCGGGCGGTGCCACGCCCAATTTAAAAATTTTTTTTCAAATTTTTATCAAGAGTCTCAATATCAGCCCACATGTCAAATTTCAGCATTCTGTGTGTATTATTTACTAAATAATCAGGTTTTATGTGTTATATATATCAAAAGTGGGGGGTGGTTATCATCCGATTTCGCTCATTTTCAATACAAATCTATTCTGAGTCCAGATAAGCTCGTGCACCGAAATTGGTGCAGATATCTCAATATTTACTCAAGTTATCGTGTTAACGGGCAGACGGGCAGACGGACGACGACATGGCTCAATCAGATTTTTTTTCGACACTGATGATTTTGATATATGGAAGTCTATATCTATCTCGAATCCTTTATACCTGTACAACCAACCGTTATCCAATCAAAGTTAATATACTCTGTGTGCCAAGCACGATGAGTATAGAAATAATAAAAAATATGCATAGAGAGAAGATTACAACAAAAAATTACTACAAAAAGTTGTAACCCGAAATGACAAATGTGCAGCATTTAAAATGCAAAATTTTGATTGGTTATTTGGAAATAAGCATATAATTATACATACACGGATGCAATGTACATATACATATAATAACATAAATAGCAAAATTTACATCATACTGTCAGAACTGCAGTATTAGCGTATTAGATTGTAAGCTACTGAATACGTATGAGAACACGTAACTAATTACACATAAATACTACAGATTTAAAAAGGTGTGTCAAATAGAGTTTTTTTGTTTTACTCCATAGCATAAACATTTTTCAATTTTTTCGTAACGCTCTTGGATTATGCTTTACTAGATAATGAAGTCACTCTCTGAGATCACCAAATTTATTACAATCGAGAGTGCAAGGTACATATGTACGTACGTCGGTGTGAAGAGAGTCCGTAAGGAAATTTGGGCCGAGGTTTTCTTCCTGTAATATATTTGTTTACGTTCTGGCTACTTAAAAGCATGACGCATAGTTTTATATCGCCGTTGATTGGCATATGCATTATTTTGTTTATATATATATATTCCACCCCGTACTCTTCTTACTTCTTTTTTCTCCAGCTTCCTTGCTTCTTTCTTAACATATCCTTATACACCTCTCTTCCATCTCTCTTTCCTCATCCAGCACAATTTTTCACTCCATCCCCCTTACTAACTATAAGTACGATTTTTTTCGAGGAAGGTCGTTTCCTGGTCCAAATACTCCCAATATTAATTAAGACAAAAGGCAAACCGGTAGAAGACCCGGCAGATGTTGTCCTGCCCTAAATTTGGCATATCTGCATACATTTTAATAAGCTTTTTCCGTCTGACTCTGCCCTCCCCCTCTTCACTTTTTCCTAATCCTTTTACTCACTCCTCCCTCCGTCTTTTTCGCTTAAGCTATCTCCATCTTCGTCTCATTCTATCTCTTTCTCAATCTCCTTCTCCTCTTTTCTCTTCTCAATTCCTTCTCATTCTTCTGCATCCCTTATTGCCTGTCCCAGGGGGTGATATGTATTTTATTCCAGTCCCAGACCCTACTCTGAGTCTCAGTACCAGCCCACTCCGAGTCTCAGTCCCAGTTTTAGTCCTAATCCTAGTCCCAGTCCGTCTCTGGATAATATATTACTCTGTACGAAAGCACGCATCAACAGCTTTCATTTGATATCCATATTGTATAAACACTGTCTAGGCATTCACTGGCCCACGTTTTGGCCTATATCTCGAGACCCTGTACCTGTAGTAACCACCGCGTGAGGTTTACGCAACTTGTGTGAAAGTTTGAACAAAATCGACCGACGCATCTCTTCAAACACCGGCGACCAACTAACACACATTTTAGCCTTTCTTTTTAATATATATGGATTTTTATTTTTCACACTTTAAGTATAATAATTAAAACGAAATTCGGATTTTCGTTGCTTTTGAAATTCGGCTTAAAAATTGCACATGGAACAACTAAAGACTCTCCTGTATTAAAAAAAATGTCATAGTACCTCTAAATCTCTATAATTTTTGTTTAATGATAAGCAGGTTGTTTAATTAAACACCAAGCAATTACACGGAAGTATATCCGCACCACCTAAAAATATGAGTGCCACTGTGTATACGTAACATTTTAATATTACGTATAAACAAATAAAAAAAATTGCAATAAAATAATATTACGACTATAAACTGAGATATAACCTATCCTATACTTCAAGTTAGATCAAATTACACACGGGGTGTAAAAACAAATTCAAAATCGGTTCAGTAGTTTAGGAGTCCATTGGCCTCAAACCTGTGACACGTGTTTTTTATATATTAAGATTTCATCGAACATTTCAGTGTCCCGTACAAAAGGCAACCCAAATAATAATCGATTAAAAGGGCTGCCTAAGTAGCAAACTCTCATGGTATCGAATAGTAAATACATTTTTTTATAGAACAATTTAGATTAAGACACAACCTTTTTTCAAACAGCGATACGTTAATTAAAACTTCAAGGCTGCAATATCTGTGTTGAAGCTTGTAACTTAATCTTATGCCATTCTATACTTCTTTCTTTTAGTTCACTTAACCGGTTCCTACCTTCGACGTGATCCTTTCATTAAGTGTGAAATTTTGTTTTAAGGCATTGTTCTTTTTTATTGATCGATATCTGACCCAATTCCCAGGAAAAAGGTGGTCCTATAAAACATCTAGGAAGCATACACGCCAAGAACGCCAAAACCTCCAGCTAAAATAAACATACTGAAAATCTCTAAAAACGCAAATCGATATAAAAATTTTGAGCAATACCCTGACGAAGTTTTAGTATAATTCGATGAATTATTGAATTAAATATTATATATAATAAAGATATAGATAACACCCAACCAGTAATCGCTATATTGTAGAATTGCACGTTACCAACTGTTACCGTACCGCAGTGGATTTAAGGGCCTGGAATATACCCGCATTAAGGAGAACAGGTCGTATGAGCCAATTAAAATCCACCAACTCGAAAGTTCGGGAGGTCAAACAAATTTTCCCACGGCAGATTGGGCAGTAGTTAACAGAAAGTGGCAGTTCCGAAGCATACTTGATTCGTGTCCGCCAAATGACTTCCCATATCTGTTACACTATTTTTACTCTTGGGAAAGTATTTATGCGGTTACAATAACAGCATCAACCTAGCGTCCATTAATTTTTGTAACACCTTTATGTACAATTGTGTCAAACATTGAAATTAAATATGTAAATTTATTTAATCATTTAAAGTATGCAGCTAACACCTAGAATTTTTAGGACTGGTTGAGCTATATATAAATAATTAAGTAGGTTCTTCAATTGTCATACATTTACAGTGGTTAACAAGAAAATAGCAGCAACAAATTTTATATAAATATCGCTCGTTTAATTGTAAACTGATGTAATCCAAAATTTTAATTTTTCGAGATTTTAAGATACCATACAACTAGTTATTAGGTAAGATTATGTTCACATACATAGAATACTCCAATAGAATACGCAAAGATGACCGGTCCAGTAGTCTTAGAATTAAATTTTTGTAATGGAAAAATAAAAATTTGTCTGCGCTTTCAATAAATCGAGCGTTATTTTATCTCTTATTTTATTATTTTATTTTTTTCCTTAATTTTAGAAAAAACTTTATTGAATTCTATCACAAACTTATTTCAAAAACGCTTTCGAAAAAAGAAATTGGCTACGTTTACCCTTTTTTAAACGGTTTTTATTTAGCTTGACTTGGCAGGCCGAACGAAACGAATTTTGTAATTGAAATTTAAGTAACTTCCCGATAAGCTACAAGCTTGAAAACTGAAAACTACGATAGGTGGCGCATGGATCGAAATATTTAAAAAAATTGTATTTGTGGTCCGACTTGGTTCGTATTTGGAGCACATAATACATAAATGAATAGAAAGCGACCTATGAAAAAAATCGCCGCTAGGTGACGCAAGGATCGAGATATTAAAAAAATCGTATTTGTGGTCCGATTTGGCTCATATTTGGATATATATACACGAATAGAAAGTGACCTATGATGTCCGATTTGCTTCATATTTGGAACAAATATTACATACAATCCGGTAGAAGTGACAGCAAAATATTTTGGAGTTCGAGGAGGGACAAGCACACGTGGCACTGAGCCGAGTAAAGTCTTTGAAAGGATTATGTATTGAGGACTTAGATTGTAATAAATTGTCAGGAAAGAGTCCTTGTAATAATGAGTCTCTAAATGAACTAAATAGAATGAGAAATAATAGGCACTTAAATAAAGACTAAAAACTTGATTTTTTATTTTATATTTATCTTTAAAATCGCTTAGGTAGGCACATCTGTTCACTATATATTTCTTATCATATACAGCCAATTAATTGGATATTACTAATGGGATAAGATTATTGCACAGCCGAAGATAGTCCCGTCCTTACTTGTTTTAATATCCTTTACATTCATTCTGGTAAAAATGCTATGTACTATAATCAGCAACAGACAATTTTTTAGTGTTCTGATACAATTAATAAATAAATTGATACACTCCAATATTTAGTATTTTTTCTCGATTTCCCTTCTTTCTGGTCATGTTTGAGAGAAGTAAGCTTCTCTTGACGAGAAGTAATGAAAATCTGATATTTAAATTGTGTCCTTTGGTTTTAGAAGGATATTAACTGTTATTTAATATGCATTTGAGGAGCAAGGTATGCGATTTGAAAATAGAGTTAATTCTCAAATGCAAATGGGGATAGAAATTTTTGTTAAATATCAGTTGAGAAGCATCTGAGTATTAACATAGTTTTTAAATCGGAAATAGTGTTTCCTAAATATACTTTGGTAGCCTTATCAAACTTAAAGGCCAATTTTAACTATGATATTTACGCCATTTTTCAAATTGAGCGATTTAATCTTTGCCGAAACGGGCTAGAATCTAAATCCTGTTTAATTGCCCCTCAACTCGTATTGAAGTTGAAAATGCTTTGAAGTAACTCCTACAAAACGCTTACAAAGTGCTTGAGAATTGATAATATGATTTGAGTTGGGCAAAATATTTATTTAGTTATTTAATATGAATTTTGAGCTTGAGAATTTTTTTTCTATTGTTTGTTGAGTTTCTTGCAACCTGCAACCTTCCCTATGTAAATACAAAAATATTCTCGTGGGTGTGCACAAATATTAATTTAAATGCAGTTCATCTTTTTTATCCCTCACCAGGTTTGGGCGTTTGTTATTGGTGTAATTTGTTTGTATAAACAACAGCAATTGTTTGTTCATATTAACGAATGCAATAAATTTTATTGGTATTGTTTGCGACGGTGTGCGCTTTAGAAGCAAAAGCCTGAGAGTTAGGTGCCGACTTACGAATGGCGTTGATTGGCTCAAACGTGCGTGTGAATAGCATAAGCAATTACATTAATTAATCTTTACTTGGCTGTTATTCGAAATAACATGGAAATCGTTTTTGTTTTATAATGAAGAATGTAAGCTTAACTCTAGATTTTTATTTGCAATTATCTTTTACATTGCACATCATTATGTTGATTATTATATGATTAAACAAGGAACTGACTTTATGTTGGAAATCTTACCGATTTGATACATTTATATAGATATAGTTGCAAAGATAATAGTGTAGTTAGGATAATATGTAGTTAAGATTTAAATCTTTGAATCATTTCCCAAGTCCTACACCGAAAGAAATTACGCTAGTAAAATCAAGAAATCGGGTTTGTTGTTCTTGAATTAACAGAAATCGGTATAATTGATTGGGGTTGTTAACTTAGCCATTTGTGTTTTGTGTTAAGAAATAAATTTGTTTAGCCTTTCGGTGAAAAGAACTAATTTGTATGAAATTTTAACAGCGAAAAAATATCAATATTTTGCAAATTGATCACCTAATCTTATAGAGAACTTACCCTCATTACACTGACTACTTTGTTGTAATGACCGTGGTTTCACAGCTGATTTTCTAATGTTTGAGAAAATCTGTTATTTATACAGTTTTCATTGGTATTTTTAAGTATTAATTGTTGAGCTAACAGACCCTGAAGGAAAGCCACTAACTTGGGATGCAAATTTCTGGTTCGGATCTGGAGCTACATTTTCTCCAGTCATAAAATAGAATTCCGGCCCGTTCAAAGCCAATGAAATAGAACCAAGTAAACTGTAGATTTATAGAAAAGTTCAGAACTATAAAAAAGTACCAATAAACAACTAGTTCTAAAGTATAAATGTTAAATTTGTACCGTCTAGGACACCACCATGTAAAAAAGATAGATCGCGAACTAGTAGTGGTTCCGAATGCACTAGAAGCACAAGAGTTTTGAGCTAGAGATTTTCCCTTCAGGGGAGCCCTTGCGTACTCATGATGATTTTTTTTGTTTTGTTTATCTAACTTTCGAAACGAGCAAATCAGAGTCGACAATTTGTGCGAAGTTGATTCAACAGCTATTGACAAAAATTTTGGTTGAATTGACCCGTAGTTCGGTTGATTTGACCAGTTTCCTTCTGTTATGTTATGAAAGTGAGTTTGCCGGGATTGTAATTGGATTGTACAAAATTGCTTTATCAGAATATAAATCGATCTCAGAAGTCCAATAGGGTATCCATACATTTAAATATGAAGAATAATGTTAAAAGACTTCTCAAAAAGCTGCTAATGCTAGTATCATGCTTGTAAAGCGGAAAATTTTCCGTATACGCCTGCAGCTGTCTTGCACGAGTTGATTTTTTGTCGATTTCGCAACTGCCGATCGCCACTACATTCGCCAATAGGAGGTTATAAGGAGCAATAAGACCAATTGCATTTGATCGCCTTTTGCCATAGAGCAAACAAATTGGCAAGCGCCACAAGTGAATACATACAATGGTAGTAGGCCCATCATATATATTGTGAAGAATATTAGCAACACTAACTGATACTCACATCACTAAGGTTATTAAATAAAAGCACAACAACAATAAAGCAAGCTGCCACTTCTGTGTACGTAAACAAATCAATAATCATTTACTCACATACATACAAGGCAACGGAGAGATACGCACAAACACTTGTAAACATCAGCCGAAGTAGTACTCACATATACGAGTTCACACGCATATGGCTATGCGAGAGACTATAAACTACAAATATTCATGTACATATATGGGTGGTAACCAAGCATGAACTTCCCGAAGTTACTAGACCTTAGGAGAAATGGGTGAACGAGGCAACAGAGAGCATAAAAGCAGCGAAAGCTGAGTAGTCAGTAAACAGTTTGATTTAAGCACGCTATTGGTTGCGAAGTATAAGTGTTATTGTAGATAACATTTTGCATAATTGAATATTGGAAATATTTATTCAACAATTTAGCGGTACGAACGTTAGTAGAAGGTTTAAAATAAGCGGAGTTTCCCCTAAATTCGTTACAATATGATATATATAGAGATGTTGTTTAAGGTCAACATCTGTTTATACCTAGTGAACTTAGCAAAGGAAAGCATTGGCGAAGTCAAAATAATTCAGCCTCAAAATATTGAAAGCAAATCCCACTCATTTAGCTTCGCAGGGATGACTTGAATAAGCTCGTTATATTCGAAATAAAGTTCCAAAGATAAGATTTTCACTTGGATCATATACCTCTATGGTATATAAGTGGGCATATTTATTTCAGATATCATTAATTGGCGCTTAACTGCTCGAGCGACTTTTGCCGCTTTTTAACAAGTCACACAAGCTTTTCCAGTTTTGTGATAGCTGACGTCAATTGGGAGCACCAAGTAGACACCCCACCCCCCTTCTTCCCCAACCTGTCTCTCCTACCACAGTAGAGGTCTCCATCTTCCTCTGCTCCATAGGGGGTGTCGATTGAAATACCTTTTGACCGTAGCATCTTCGCCCATTCTTTAATATTATTCGAGTAGGTGGAGAGTTCAAATCATTTAGCGCCAAGCAAAACACTTCATTTTAACAGGGGCTATGGATAAAGTGGGATAAATGGTAGCGCTCAAGTAGACATCCTGGCAGCAAAACACCAGCCGAACGGTCAGTAGGTCCTGAACAGTTCACAACAAAATAGATCTCTACAATAAGAGAAGAGTAGCTCAGTAGAGACATTACTGGCGTGACACAGAACAAAGCAATATAAATGAATTACTAACGTCTAAAAAATAGATTTCAGACTTTCAACAAACATACTTTGAAGTCACTCTAGGCTCAATAGCCAACAAGTGCGGCGGTGACGGTGAAACCGCAGATAATTTCCTTCTCAAATGTCATACCGAGAAGAAGAACAAAATACTATTTACTCACTGATTCTGAAAAATATTCACTGCAAATTCTAAAGATACTACAATGTGACAATAAGAATAAATTTTAAACTTCCTGGCACATATATTTAATGCTTCTAAACATTCAATGATACTTAGAGAACAATAAAGAAACCAAAACGCAAATGAATTTTAAAACTTTTTATGCCTTAGGGCGCTCCCCAAATTGGGGACAACAAATTAAAAATATATCGCATTTAATGATCATCCAAAAATAGTATTAGCAAACTTTGCACGTAAACGCATTATAGAGATAAATCTTTTTGTGCGGACAACTGAAAAAATCTTACTTAATGTAGAAGAGGAAGAATCGGAATAATTAATTAATTAATGCTAGACGTGATAATCTCTGAAGGAATTTTAGGCCGAGATTCTCTTCCAATTTACCTCGTGCTGCTTTTTAATTTTTCCTACAAATTGGCGGGACGGGACCTATATGTTTTATGCCGACTCAGAACGGCATCTTCAAGATAAATTTTCACTGAAAAGCTTAGCAATTTTTTTTATAACTTTGTTTCTAAATTTTCAATGATGTTTTGCCCGGCGCTTGAACCCAGGATCTTCGGTGTGGTAGGCGCAGCACGCCTCCACGGCGGCCGTGAATAACAATTCTTAGAAAAGAAGATCTAAATAAAGACAATATCAACAATTAACAGACTGCCAAAGAAAAGGCATAACATACATATAAAATATGTACACAGTTTGCAGTATACATTAGACTGGGTCGATTTATTAACCGATATCGCGCCATCGATTTTTCGATAGGATTTGGGCTGTGACTCCAGAATGTGTTTGTACGATATGGGTATGAAACGAATGGTGTTAATGAGTATTTAAAAGGGAGTGGGCTTCAGTTCTATAGGTGGACACCTTTTCCAGATATCGCCATAAAGGTGGACCAGGGGTAACTCTAGAATATGTGTCTACGATATGGGATGGAAGGTGCTAATGAGTATTTTAAAAGGGAGTGGGCCTTAGTTCTATAGGTGGACTCCTTTTCGAGATATCGCCATAAAGGTGGACCAGGGGTGACTCTGGAATGCGTTTGTACGATATGGGTATCAAATTAAAGGTAATAATTAGGGTTTTAAAAGAGAGTTGCCCTTAGTTGTACATGTGAAGGCGTTTTCGAGATATCGACCAAAATGTGGACCAGGGTGACCCAGAACATCATCTGTCGGGTACCGCTAATTTATTTATATAAGTAATACCACGAATAGTATTCCTACCAAGATTCCAAGGGGTTTTAATTTCGCCCTGCAGAAACTTTTTGTTTTTCTTCTACTTAATATGGTAGGTGTCACACCGATTTTACAAAGTTTTTTTCTAAAGTTATATGTCAATAAACCAATCCAATTACCATGGTTCATCCCTTTTTTCGTATTTGGTATAGAATTATGGCATTTTTTTTTAATTTTTCGTAATTTTCGATATACAAAAGTGGGCGTGGTCATAGTCGGATTTCGTTAATTTTTTATACCAAGATAAAGTGTGTTCAGAGAAGTACGTGAACTAAGTTTAGTAAAGATATATAGATTTTTGCTCAAGTTATCGTGTTAAGGGCCGAGCGGAAGGGCAGACGGCCGACTGTGTATAAAAACTGGGCGTGGCTTCAACCGATTTCGCCCATTTTCACAGAAAACAGTTACCGTCATAGAATCTATGCCCCTACCAAATTTCACAAGGATTGGTAAATTTTTGTTCGACTTATGGCATTAAAAATATCGTAGACAAATTAAATGAAAAAGGGCGGAGCCACGCCCATCTTGAAATTTTCTTTTATTTTTGTATTTTGTTGCACCATATCATTACTGGAATTGAATGCTGACATAATTTACTTATATACTGTAAAGATATTCATTTTTTGTTAAAATTTGACTTAACAAATTTTTTTTTAAAAGTGGGCGTGTTCTTCATCCGATTTTGCTAATTTTTATTATGCGCATATATAGTAATAGTAGTAATGTTCCTGCCAAATTTCATCATGATATTTTGAACGACTGCCAAATTACAGCTTGCAAAACTTTTAAATTACTTTCTTTTAAAAGTGGGCGGTGCCACGCTCATTGTCCAAAATTTTACCAATTTTCTATTCTCCGTCATAAGGTCAACCCTCCTACCAAGTTTCATCGCTTTATCCGTCTTTGGTAATGAATTATCGCATTTTTTCGGTTTTTCGAAATTTTCGATATCGAAAAAGTGGGCGTGGTTATAGTCCGACATCGTTCATTTTAAAAAGCGAACTGAGATGAGTGCCCAGTAACCTGCGTACCAAATTTCATCAAGATACCTCAAAATTTACTCAAGTTATCGTGTTAACGGACAGACGGACGGACGGACGGACATGGCTCAATAAAATATTTTTTCGATATTGATGATTTTGATATATGGAAGTGTATATCTATCTTGATCCCTTTATACCTGTACAACCAACCGTTATCCAATCAAAGTTAATGTACTCTGTGTGCAAAGCACCTGATTATAAAAACATATTCACATTAGACTGTTTATCGACCTATCCTAGTAGAAAGGTCGTAACTTTAAAGTTTTGATAAAAACTAGAACAAACAATTTTTTAATTTCTTTTTCTAATTCTTTAACGGCGTTTTATGCCAAATTATACTTATTTAAATTTTTTTCTCGTCTACAACCTTTTTAATCGGTTTCTAGAGATATGACTTTATTAAAGACTTCGCTCATATACGGCCTTATTAACAGAAAGTCTGAAATACGTCCTTCTCAACAAAACTTTTGAGTTGCGACCTTTCTATTAGGATAGGTCATTATGAAAAAAATCGAATTTTGTTCCCTGTATACCTAAAAGTTGTTCCGGAAATCGAAAAATATATCCAGTTTTCAGTTTCCTGAGATAAGGTGATTATTTAATATGCAATTTAAAAAATTCAATAATTTTTAATTTTTTTTATTTTAGGAAAAATTTAAACAACATAGGCAACACCTGTTTCAATTATACCTTGTAAGCCTCTTCAGACCCTGTTTCTCCCCGGAGTTTGATGTGAACCCACACTCCTTCTCGGTGCATAATTTGTGTCAATATTTTTGGATCTGTGCAAGATCGAATTGGCTTGTAGAACGAAGTACATACACCTTACTGTTTGGCAGTTTCGTGAACAAAGAAAGCAAAACCAAATTGTCCGTGTTGGAGTCGACGGCAGGCATATTACCAAGGCATATTAACGTGTGGCAACCAAGATAGGCATATGAAGAGTTTGTTGTCGAGAAGCTGCTCACAAAACACACATTTGATGGTTACTCGTCTTGTGTTTCACTGAGAGTGCAACTTCATAGAGCCTTGTGCGAAGAAGAACGTCGCACAACCTCTAAGAAAATGAACGCTGTCGATTAGGTAACTCTGCGTACGGGCTCGGTTATTCCCGAATTTTGGATTGTTATCTTGAGAGAGAAGGAGAAAAAATAAGTTTTAGTAAGCATAAATAGTCGTAAGGATAAACGAAATGAGTGGAAGAGGTTCAGATGCTGCCTCAATGAAGTTCCACTAGAAAACTCGTGGAATGACAAGAAGTTTTGGAGCCGGGAAAATTTCTTCACAAAAAATATGAATGGGACGTGGTAACCTGGTTGTTCTTGTTGTTTTTGTACGATAAGGCTCCTCCGAAGGCTTGGGGAGTGCTATCGATGTGATGGCCCTTTACTGGATGCAGGTCCAGTACGATCCGGTACCAGGCCGACCATCTCGGGAACGATTTGTTATGACCACATGCAACTCTCTAGGCCATAACGCCTCCCACCCCTAGATCTATGAAGAGTTCGGGATCTCCAGAGCCTCGGCTGCTAATGAAACATGATTCGCCACGGATAGGTGAGGTTGACAATTGGGTTGGAGGAACTATATATTGCGCTGGCAACCCCCTGACAGGGTTGCGCTACACAACCCCTTGAATACATGTGGTAACCTGGTCGTATTAGTTGATATGAGAGCCAACAAAACACGACATTTCTTCCATCAGCCGATTATGAGGAAGTGGAAATATTTTAGCTGAAAAAATAGCAAAGCGGCGCGAAGCTATGAACTACCAAAAACGGAGAAGAAAAATTGTTAGGGAGCATGCATCGGCTCGTATGCAAAATATGTTCGCACGAGCGCATTTAAGTGTGCTTCGCCCAATCCATAAGAGAGGCGATCTCGCAAAGCACTCTAATTATAGCAAAATCAACTTTCATAATATCAAATATAAAACTCTATATAACGTATAGAGTGAAAGTCCAAGTCCATAGTCGACGAAAAAAATATGACCTTAACAGCTGGTAAATTTACTAACAATCAGGTTTTCTGGATAAAAGAGGACTGAGAAGGGAATGGAAAGTAAAATGTAGCTATCGATTAACGAAAAATACGGTCTTGCGCCATACCTCTCCTCATAAATGACTGGAAGTCATGGACGGCTTCTAGAACAAACGGGATGGTTATCGGATTATTCGAGAGAAGGTGGCTTAATGATAAACAAACTTTCACATTGAATGTCCCTGTCTCTAAAGATATTTCACTTAAAAAATTTAATTTTTTCCACTCAGTCGAATGTAGATAAATGGAATCTGGAATAACTGCCGAAGCGTTGCTGCTAATACGGTGATTAAAAAAGGAATTGTTGTTGGCCTACGAGTAGGCTTGACAAGTATTTTGGACTATGAAAACGGAAGAAGCAACTTTCACAGCTATCATGGACGCGACATAATCAGTTTCTTACCGCTGGACTTACTTAATACGTAGATGCATATGTGTACTATATACTTATTCAATAACTCCACGCACCTTAAATTTTTAACCCTGAAAGTTTAATGCTAACAAAAAATAAGTAAGGACGGGACTGTCTTCGGCTGTGCCGAAGACTTCATACCTTTCATGAATGGGGCTGAACGCTAATCTTATCCCATTCGTAATCTCCAATAAGGCGCTGTATAAGATTAGAAATATATATACCTAAACGATTTTAAAATAAATATAAAAAAATGGCAAAAAAACCCCCTTATCTGAACGATCGGTTGTATGGGATATATTTTATATATAGCTCCGATCAAAGTGATTTCTTCAGGCGCCTTGTTGCATTTCTGCAACATACCATTTGAATCCAAATCAAAATATATGACACGACGATAGAGCACATTTGCCCTGTGTTGTAGTTTAGCAATAAAGCACTCTAACAGTAAAATAGCAGCATGGTTGTGCACATGGAATTATTTTAATTCTTTATACTCAGTTGAGCAGAGCTCACAGAGTATATTAACTTTGATTGGATAACGGTTGGTTGTACAGGTATAAAGGAATCGAGATAGATATAGACTTCCATATATCAAAATCATCAGTATCGAAAAAAAATTTGATTGAGCATGTCCGTCCGTCCGTTCGTCTGTCCGTTAACACGATAGCTGGAGTAAATTTTGAGGTATCTTGACGAAATTTTGTCATATCAGATCGCTATTTAAAATGAACGATATCGGAACGATTTCGAAAAAACCCAAAAAGTGCGATAATTCATTACCAAAGACAGATAAAGCGATGAAACTTGGTAGGTGAGTTGAACATATGACGCAGAATAGAAAATTAGTAAAATTTTGGACACGGACGTGGCACCGCCCACTTTTAAAAGAAGGTAATTTCAAAGTTTTGCAAGCTGTAATTTGGCAGTCGTTGAAGATATCATGATGAAATTTGGCAGGAACGTTACTCCTATTACTATATATATGCTTAATAAAAATTAGCAAAATCAGAGAACGACCACGCCCACTTTTAAAAAAAATTTTTTTAAGTCAAATTTTAACAAAAAATTTAATATCTTTACAGTATATAAGTAAATTATGTCAACATTCAACTCCAGTAATAATATGGTGCAACAAAATACAAAAATAAAAGAAAATTTCAAAATGGGCGTGGCTCCGCCCTTTTTCATTTAATTTGTCTAGGATACTTTGAATGCCATAAGTCGAAGAAAAATGTACCAATCCTTGTGAAATTTGGTAGGGGCTTAGATTCTAGGACGATAATTATTTTCTGTGAAAAATGGCGAAATCGGTTGAAGCCACGCCCAGTTTGTATACACAGTTGACCGTCTGTCCTTCCGCTCGGCCCATAACACGATAACTTGAGCAAAAATCGATATGTCTTTACTAAACTCAGTCCACGTACTTATCTGAACTCACTTTATATTGGTATAAAAAATGGCCGAAATCCGACTATGACCACGCCCACTTTCCGATATCGAAAATTACGAAAAATGAAAAAAATGCCATAATTCTATACCAAATACGAAAAAAGGGATGAAACGTGGTAATTGGATTGGTTTATTGACGCAAAATTTAACTTTAGAAAAAAACTTTGTAAAATGGGTGTGACACCTACCATATTAAGTAGAATGAAATGAAAAAGTTCTGCAGGGCGAAATAAAAAACCCTTGAAATCTTGGCAGGAATATTGTTCGTAGTATTATATATATAAATAAATTAGCGGTATCCAACAGATGTTGTTCTGGGTCACCCTGGTCCACATTTTGGTCGATATCTGGAAAACGCCTTCACATATACAACTACCACCACTCCCTTTTAAAAGCCTCATTAATACCTTTAATTTGATACCCATATCGTACAAACACATTCTAGGGTGACCCCTGGTCCACCTTTATGGCGATATCTCGAAAAGGCGTCCACCTATAGAACTAAACCCCACGCCCTTTTAAAATACTCATTAACACCTTTCGTTTGATACCCATATTGTACAAACGCATTATAGAGTCACCCCTTGTCCAGCTTTACGGCGATATCTCGAAAAGGCGACCACCTATACAAATACCACCACTCCCTTTTAAAACATTCATTAGTACCTTTAATTTGATACCCATATCGTACAAACACATTCTAGAGTCACCGCTGGTCCACCATTATGGCGATATCTTGAAAAGGCGTCCACCTACAGAACTAAGCCCCACGCCCTTTTAAAATACTCATTAACACATTTTGTTTGATACCCATATTGAACAAACGCATTCTAGAGTCACCCCTGGTCCACCTTTATGCCGATATCTCGAAAAGGCGACCACCTATACAACTACCACCACTCCCTTTTAAAACCCTCATTAATACCTTTAACTTAATACCCATATTGTACAAACGCATTCTAGAGTCACCCCTGGTCCACCTTTATGGCGATATCTCGAAAAGGCGTCCACCTATAGAACTATGGCCCACTCCTTTTTAAATACTCAACACCTTTCATTTGATACCCATATCGTACAAACAAATTCTTGAGTCAACGCTGATCCACTTTTATGGCGATATCCCTAAATGGCGTCCACCTATAGAACTATGGCCCACTCCCTCATAAAATACTCTTTAGTGCCTTTCATTTGATTGGCATGTCATACAAAACACATTCCAGGGTTACCCTCGGTTCATTTTCCTACATGGTTATTTTCCCTTATGTTGCCACCATAGCTCTCAACTGAGTATGTAATGTTCGGTTACACCCGAACTTAACCTTCCTTACTTGTTTTGGATTTAAGTTACGCGCATGTACAAATCAGTTTCGAGCTCCTATAATACATTTACGATAACTGATTTATTTGTGAAAAAATAATATTTTGCAGTTAAAATTAGTTTCAGAAAAAGGTAAGAGAATACATTTTAACAATCAGTAACATTTTCTTAGCAAAGCCGTGTTTTTTATATATTTCTCTACTTATTTTTCTTTGTTGCTTATATGCAACACCGCGCTTTGTGGTTGACATTTTTAGTGCTATATTCAAATTCAAAATGAAACGTGGCGAGCATTATTTGACCACCAAGGACCTGGAAAAGATATTACGTATATAATGGGCAGACAGTGAGGATGGCCGTGATATTTCTGATGATGACGATTTTAATGAGTCGACGTATAATATCGAACCTAGCTGTCATTACACTTCTGAGGAGGAACTAAACCTATCACTTGATTTGGAAAATTATGTTCCGGATACTACCACTCTAGCAAAGTCCGTTGTAACCATTGCTGCTGCAACACATTTAAATCCGGCCTCCGCTGTGCTATGCGATATACCCGAAGCTCCTCAGGGGAACTCTAATCGAATACGTAGGACCAATATTACATGGAAATCCAAACATCTGAACTTGAATGCCGCCCAACTATGTTTTCGTAAATCCGATAAGCTGCCGCCGGAGATCCTTTGTTTGGATACTCAATTTGAGGTTTTTTCCTGTCTCTTTACTGAGGATATTATCAATCTAATCAAGGATCAGACTAATTTGTACTCAGTGCAGGGAGATTTTAAAAAAAACAACCCCGCGGAACGCCAATAGAATATGTGGGGAACTGCAATGGAGTTGACGCAGCTGTAGTAGCTTGGAGAGATAATAAAATCGTTACTCTGGCATCAAATTTTGCTGGAGAGCAGCCAACATCTGTAGTACGAAGGTGGGATAAATCATCAAAACATATGTGTCTATTGAACGTCCTCTTGTCGTAGCTGAATATAATCGGCATATGGGGGTATTGAACTTTTAGGCTCTGTTATGGGTCACTACAAAATTAAACTACGTAGTAAGCATTGGTATATACGAGTTTTTTACAACTTCCTGGACGTTGCAATGTGTAATTCTTGG
Organism: Eurosta solidaginis; assembly: GCA_029619165.1. Lineage (NCBI taxonomy): Eukaryota > Metazoa > Arthropoda > Insecta > Diptera > Tephritidae > Eurosta > Eurosta solidaginis. The sequence goes on from JARSSU010025067.1 coordinate 27,935, forward strand.
TTTTTATACCGGAGAATTATCGCTGTCTATCCAGTAAAGTCCTAAACTCTGGGGAATTCAGAGTAGCTATAGCAGAGACACTATGCAAATATCAGACAATTAACCGTTTGAAACGTAAAAGTGATGTTGAATGCCTCATTGAAAATAAAAGGAAGAAAAGCCCAGCTCAATACGTTCCCACGAAAGATGTGGGGTTGGACCAATACGGACACTGGCAGGTTTTGATGGAAAAGTGAATGAGGTGCAAATTTCCTGGCTACAAAGATTTTACACAAACCAAGCTGTGAAAAATGCGGAGTAAGTTTGTGTTATAATAAACAAAATAACTGTTTTAAAAATTTCCACACATATTGACTTGAATTTTATTCATGTAGCACTAGTGATGCCATGTTGCATTTCTGCAACAAACAGTTTTTTGTGCAAAAAATAAAAAATTTAAAAAAATATATATTTTTATTGTTGATTTTATTAATAACAACGTGTTTACCAGCTAGTAAAATAAATTTATTAAAATTTGAAACCTGGCGCCGTAAAGAGTTAGAATAAATATCACCAAGTTTAACGCTTTTATATTGGAAATTAAGGGAGAAATTGCCAAACATCTTTCTATCTGAACGATCGGTTGTATGGGATATATATTGTTACGAATATTAGCAAAACTAAGGGGTGCTACCATCTCTAAGCCGATGCTAAGCAGTGACGTGAATTCACATCAATAATTCAATCATTATGTATCTACGTAAACGAATCAATAATTGCGTCTACACATATGTACGTATACGAGCAGCGGAGAAGCAATGCACAAACACATGCACATATCTTATCTGAGTTGTCACAAGAGAGGGCAATAGTTTGTGCAAGTATTACTCAAATGAGAAATTATACATCTGTAGTTGTAGCTGCGAAATTTATAACTAACTAAGTAAAAATAAGTGTTATTGTGAAGTACTTTAATAAAGGCCATTTTTCCATTATTCAATATTGGAGTTATTTATTCAACAGTTTAGCGATACGAACTTAGCGGAGGATTGCAAATAAGAGGATTTGCAAGTAAATTCGTTACAATTGGTGTCAGAAGAGGAATTGTTGAATAAATTCCAGAAGACAACAAGGATATGGCAAAGTTCAGTGAATTAAAGATCCAGCAACTGAAGAAGGAGTTGGAGAGCCGTGGATTGAATACAAGCGGCGTTAAACTCGAACTTCAGGCACGGCTACGAGAGGCAATGGAAGCAGAAGGAATTGATGTGGAAGAGTATGTCTTTCACCTTGATGGCGAGGAGACAACAAAAATTGAAGAGAAAAACGAAACATCGCAGACGGTTACCAGCACAGACTTGAACATGATTTTGGCTGCAATATCTGCTCAAACATCGACAGTGGCTTCTCAACTGGAATTGCAAAAGACAGATATAACATCTCAACTGTCATCTCAACTAGAAGAACAGAAAACGTATATGTTATCACAAATGGAATCACAAGAAACGCGTATTTCAGAAATGTCGACACAGATTACATCGAAGATTGAAGCACAAGAAACGCGTATTTCAGAAATGTCGTCGCAAATGTCATCTCAACTGGAAGAACAGAAGACATATATGGCATCGCAACTGGAAGAACAGAAGACATATATGATATCTCAGTTGACTCAGCAGTTGAAAGCGCAAGAGGATCGCATATCATCGCAGTTGGAGGGTTTTAGTGAACGACAAGATAAAATGGAAGCTGAGATGGATGCTTTGAAAGATCGGATTCCGCAGTTACAATTAAATCGTCCAGCAGTTTCAGCGAGTAATCCAAAGGTAAAAACACCATCCTTTGACGGTTCTGTTCCTTTCCAGGTCTTTAAGCTACAGTTTGAGAAGACCGCAGCAGTGAACAACTGGAATGTGGAAGATAAAGTTGCCGCGCTCTTCGTAGCATTGAAAGGACCAGCTGCCGAAATCTTACAGACTATTCCAGAGTACGAACGGAACAGTTATGACGCATTGATGGCTGCTGTAGAACGGCGATACGGAAGCGAACACAGGAAACAGATATTTCAAATAGAATTGCAAAACCGCTACCAAAAAGCTAACGAGACTTTGCAGGAGTTTGCTTCTGACATTGAAAGATTGGCTCATCTTGCAAATGCGGATGCACCCGTGGAATACACGGAAAGAGTGAAGATTCAGAGCTTTATAAATGGCATACGGGACGTCGAAACGAAGCGAGCCACATACGCGAACCCAAAGCAAACATTTTCTGAAACGGTATCCCATGCATTGACTCAGGAAACGGCGTCATTATTGAGTAAACCAGCATACAAAGCTCATCGTGTGGAAGTAGAAAGGCCAGAGTGGGTAGATACAATTTTGGAAGCTCTGAAGGGATCACAACAGAAAAATGCCGGAGTTATGAAATGTTTCAAGTGCGGCAACCCAGGTCATATTGCACGACATTGCAGCACCGGTCCTAATAGTTCCAACAATGTGGGTGGCCGTAAACGCAAAGCTGGCGGAAATGAGCAAGAACGTGTCGGATGTAAAGAACGAAAACTTGCCCCGGCTATTGAATGTCCTGTGATATCTGTGTCGCAGATTGGAAGGAAATCAAGCAGTCTTACCGTCAGAGGGAATGTGGATGGTAAAGAACGTGTACTGACTGAGATACGGGCGCATCTCATTCCTTGATCCGATCTGACTTGGTCAACAGAAGAGTAAAACCGTTACCTGGAGCAAAGTTGCGTACGGTCACTGGCGAGTATAACCAAGTTCAGGGAGAAGTGATATGTGAAGTATTGATTGGGAAGGTCATGGTTCTACACAAATTTGTTGTGGCGGAGATTGTTGATGAAGTTATATTGGGAGTGGATTTCTTGGTTGACCATGACATCAAGATCGATATGCAGAGAAGGGTGATGCGTTATGAGAACCAAGATGTGCCACTTAACTTTAGTTTGGAAAAAGGGTTCAGCAGTAATCGGGTACTGGTGGAGAAGACTCGACGAAGGCCACGAAATTCAAAGGTAAAGGTTGATGGAACAAATGGGCCAAACAAATCAAAACCGAAGGTACCTGTGAGAGAAACACTGGTATTGAAAAGCCCTAACGGACGCACTAAAATGACTGAAAGAATTTTTCAGAAAGAATGCAAGGATGGTTTCAAGCCAGCGCGCACTTTTGTTGGGAAACGTCGGAACGATACTGAGTATGTGAAGCCAATCCGTCAAGAACAAGCTCTACAAAGTAGTTCTTCATTGGCCAAGCAACAGAGTGCGAGGGAACGATCCAGAATAATGAGTAGTAAGAGGGAACACAGGTACGACAGGGAAAATAATTCGGAAGGTTTCCGGAATGGAGATTTGGTACTGTTAAACAACCCTCACCGGCGGAAAGGTGTTCCAGCCCAATTTCGGTGCAGTTGGGAAGGCCCGTACAAAGTTGTGAAGAAGATCAGTGATACCATCTACCGCATACAAACCACTGGGAAACCACGGATTAGAAGGGTGGTACATTTGGAGATGCTAGCGGCGTTTAGATTGGGAGATTTGTCTGATCGGGACGATCAGACTTAGGTGGAGGGCAGTGTTACGAATATTAGCAAAACTGAGGAGTGCTGCCATCTCCAGGCCGATGCTAAGCAGTGACGTGAATTCACATCAATAATTCAATCATTTTGTATCTACATAAACGAATCAATAATTGCGTCTACACATATGTACACATTCCGACGAGCAACATTTACATACAAGGCAGCGAGAGATGAGATGTCACACACCCATGAATTTACTTATACGCTTATGTGTGTGCGGGAGACTGTAAACTACAAACACATGCATATATCTTATCTGAGTTGTCACAAGAGAGAGCAATAATTTGTGCACGTAGTTGTGGCTGGCGATTTTGTAGCCGAAACAACTAGTAAGTTCTGGAAATCGAAGAGCCTAGAAGAATGCAGCGTAAACTATAAAAGCGGGGAAAGCGAGTAAGAAGTAATTCAGTTTGATTTGAGATTTGGATTAAGCGATATCTAGCGAGCTAGCAGTATTATTTTGAATAGTAGAGTTTCATTTGAGCTGTCAATCAGTTTGGTTATTAAGTAAGCTGTTCGTTGCAAAGTACAAGTGTTATTGTGAAGTACTTTGAATAAAGGCCATTTTGCATTATTACATATTGGAGTTATTTATTCAACAGTTTAGTGATACGAACTTAGCGGAGGATTGCAAATAAGAGGATTTGCAAGTAAATTCGTTACAATATTATATATAGCTCGATCAACGTGATTTTTCAGAAAATTGTCTATGATATATAAAATATATATCACCGAGTTTCACGTTTATACTTTCTAAATTAAGGGAGAAATGGCCAAAAATCTTTCTATCTGTACGATCGGTTGTATGGGATACAACTATATATAGCTCCGATCACAGTGATTTTTTCAGGATATCTTCTATGATATATTAGAATATATATCACCATGTTTCACGTTTATATTTTCTAAATTGCGGCAGGAATGACCAAAATCGTCTTGTCTGAACGATCGGTTGTATGGGAGATATATGGTATAGTGGTCCGATCCGGTAGGTAAAAAATACATCCTTGTACCAAATTTCATTCAGATATTTAAAAATTTCAGGGACTAGTTTGCGTTCAAATAGACGAACGGACGGACGGACAGACGGACATGGCTATATCAACTCAGTTCGTCGCCCTGATAAATTCGGTATACTTAATGGTGAGTCTATCTTCTATATTTCTCAACGCTACAAACATCGGACCGAAGTTAAAATATAGCATTCATGTTCATGAAAGGTATAAAAATATATTACATGTACATATGTGCATTCAAATTAAAATTTTCTTAGTTTTATTCTATTTTTAAAGATATTACAGTTAAACCTCGTATAAGTCGGCTTTTTGACCGCCAAAATAAGCTCTGTTGGCAAAACAACAACTTCGTCTACATATAAAGAAGAAATGCTGCAATACAAGAAATGGTTTAGACTTTTTGCCTTTAATTTCGTATACCATAAAAAGCAGGATGCGAAACATGTTTTGCATATTTAAATAATTTCATGCATTTTTATAAAAACACAGTATAAAAGCCGACTGCTTCAGGTAAACGTTCAACATTTTAAATTTTGATTTCATCACAGTTTTTTCTATTTTGCACTATCGCTTTTATTTCGCATTTTTAGTGCTTTTTTAGCCAACGAAACAAAAATTAACAAAATATTTGCAAAAATGATGAAATATGTAAGTTCAAAACAGAAATGTGTCAGTACTGCGTAACTGAATGTTCGGAGTGATTTTCGATACACAAAATTAAGCATTTTGCAATTTTTCTAACTATTATGAAAATTTAACTACTATTTATGTAAATAGAAATGATAATTATCGTGAACAAATTTTTTAAAGTTTGTTTCGGAAAAAATAATTTAAATATCAGCGTGTGTTTTCAGTGTTCAAAATGGCTTTAAAAAGTTGAAAAATATTTATAATATTGATAAGTGGCCGGAACAAAGAATCCTAATTGTAATCAATTGCTTAAAGTCAATATACGCAATGTCCAAAAAGTTCGAATAAAAAGTCCTTTTTAAGCGAGAAATATGCTAGACCCTTATACATTTTTATTTGAAATAATTTATGTTACATTTATTGTTGTACATAGTCGATTTTTAGTAATCAGACCTCCTTTGGATAACTTAATTAAACGTATTCGCTTTTCAAAAGAGCAACAAGCGGCAAGAGCGATATCCATCGACATTTCGTCCAATACTGAAAGTAATGCCCAACGAAAATTATCCAATATATATACCTATATTTATATATATATATATATTATTTTTTTGATTATTTCTTAGCTTCAAAAAAGTTCAATGGACTGCGGTAAAACTGCTGGCTGGCCATTCGACCTTATGCAAAAAGTCGTCTGTTTTGCTAAAATGCGTTGAAAATTAGCAGATGGTCTACCTCCATCGTAGACAGCTTCTTCCCTTTATGAAAGTCAGTAGCTAGCTATCAAAATAGCTGGTTAAGAGCTACACCTTTTCCAGGTATACTTCAGAAATCGTAAATTATACTTCAGAATACTCAATTGTACTTCAGATGTAATGAGATTTCACTTCATAATAGTCATTTGTATTCAGAAACCGTAAAATTAATTTCAGAATAAACAATTGTACTTCAAAACTGTAAACAAATTTTCAGAATAATAAATTGTACTTCAGAAAACCTAACATAGACTTAAGATTAGTTTATTTTACTTCAGGAACGGGAAGCTGTACTTCAGAAATCGCAAATTGTACTGCAGAATAGTCAGTTGCCCTTCCGAAACAGTAAAATGAGTTTCAGAATTAACATACAGCTCATCAAAGTATCAAACATTTAAAGTGCCACTTAACCACAATAACTGTTAACTTTAATACAATTTACGGTTTCTGAAGTTCAATTGCTTATTCTGAAATACAATAACGGTTTTTTGAAATAAAATTTATAATTTTTGAACTACAATTAACTATGTACACGAAATTACAATTTACGATTTCTGAATTTAAATGGCCTATTCGGACTCTGAAGCATATTGTCCGACTCCTGAATTACACCTGATTATTTTGCAGTACTAAGTATTTATTATTTCTGATTTACAAATGATTGTTCTTAAGTACATTTTACTTTTCTGATAAATGTTATGGTTTCTGACGTACACTTGAAAACGTGTAAACCCAAAGTACCAAATAAATACAAAGCCTTTTCCATGGGAACTTCAGAAACGTAAATTGTATTTCGTAATAGCAATTTCACTGCAGAAGCCATAAAATTGCTTTTAATGGAATAATGAATAATCAATTTTATTTAAGAGCTGTAAAATAGACTTTGGAACAGTTAGTTGTATTTCAGAAACCGTAAAATATTTTTCAGAGTAAATCAATCGTACTTCAACAAGTAAGAAGGCTAAGTTCGGGTGTAACCGAACATACATACTCAGTTGAGAGATATGGAGACAAAATAAGGGAAAATCACCATGAAGGAAAATGAAGCTAGGGTAACCCTGGAATGTGTTTGTATGACATGTGTATCAAATGGAAGGTATTAAAGAGTATTTTTAGAGGGAGTGGGCCATAGTTCTATTGGTGGATACCATTTAGGGATATCGCCATAAAGGTGGACCAGGGCTGACTCTAGAATTTGTTTGTACGATATGGGTATCAAACGAAAGGTGTTAATGAGTATTTAAAAGGGAGTGAGCCTTAGTTCTATAGGTGGACGCCTTGTCGATATATCTCCATAAAGGTGGACCAGGGGTGACTCTAGAATGCGTTTGTACAATATGGATATCAAATGAAAAGTGTTAATGAGTATTTTAAAAGGGAGTGGGCCTTAGTTCTATACGCCTTTCCTAGATATCGCCATAAAGGTGGACCAAAGGTGACTCTAGAATGTGTTTGTATGATATGGGTATCAAATTAAAGGTATTAATGAGGTTTTTAAAAGGGAGTGGTGGTAGTTGTATATGTGAAGGCGTTTTCCAAATATCGACCAAAATGTGGACCAGGGTGACCAGAGAACATCATCTGTTGGATACCGCTAATTTATTTATATATGTAATACCTGCCAAGATTTCAAGGGTTTTTTATTTCGCCCTGCAGAAGTTTTTCATTTTCTTCTACTTAATATGGTAGGCGTCACACCCATTTTACAAAGTTTTTTTCTAAAGTTATATTTTGCGTCAATAAACCAATCCAATTACCATGTTTCATCCCTTTTTTCGTATTTATTTATTTATTTATTTATTTATTTCAAAGTAAATCTAGGACAAATTAAATATCCTTACAGACTATTTACAAATTATTAGCTTAAATATTATCTACCATATAAGTCATTTAGTATAAGTTTAAATTTTGATTTATTTACTGAAAAATCAATTTCCCTGGCATTAGTAAGAAGATTGAATTCCTTCAATGCCCTAGCAATAGGCGAATTAGCGAAATATGTCGTTCTGGCCCTATCCAATAAAAAAATATCATGATTTCGAAGTGTTCTAGATGGTTATATTGAAGCGAATACGCTCCAAAAGAAACGGTGAGTCAATCGTGCCCCCTATCAATCATATTTGGTATAGAATTATGGCATTTTTTCATTTTTCGTAATTTTCAATATCGAAAAAGGGGGCGTGGTCATAGTTGGGTTTCGGCCATTTTTGATACCAATTCAAAGTGAGTTCAAATAAGTATGTGAACTGAGTTTAGTAAAGATATATCGATTTTTGCTCAAGTTATCCTGTTACCGGCCGAGCGGAAGGACAGACGGTCGACTGTGTAAAAAACTGGGCGTGGCTTCAACCGATTTCGCGCTTTTCCACAGAAAACAGTTATCGTCCTAGAATCTAAGCCCCTGCCAAATTTCACAACGATTGGTAAATTTTTGTTCGACTTATGGCATTAAAAGTGTCCTAGACAAATTTTTGTATTTTGTTGCACCATATAATTACTGGAGTTGAATTTGACATAATTTACTTATATACTGTAAAGATACTCACCTTTTTTTTTAAATTTGACTTGAAAAATTTTTTTTTAAGTGGGCGTGGTCGCTCTCCGATTTTGCTAATTTTTATTAGGCATACATATAGTAATAGGAGTAACGTTCCTGCCAAATTTCATCATGATATCTTCCGCAACTGCCAAATTACAGCTTGCAAAACTTCTAAATTACTTTCTATTAAAAGTGGGCGGTGCGAAGCCCATTGTCCAAAATTTTACTAATTTTCTATACTGCGTCATAAGTTCAACTCACCTACGAAGTTTCATCGCTTTATCCGTCTTTGGTAATGAATTATCACACTTTTCGGTTTTTTCGAAATTTTCGATATCGAAAAAGTGGGCATGGTTATAGTCCGATATCGTTCATTTTCAATAGTGAACTGAGATGAGTGCCCGGGAACCTACATACCAAATTTCATCAAGATACCTCAAAATTTATTCAAGTTATCGTGTTAACGGGCGGACGGACGGACATGGCTCAATCAAACTTTTTTCGATACTGATGATTTTGATATATGGAAGTCTGTATCTATCTCGATTCCTTTATACCTGTACAACCAACCGTTATCCAATCAAAGTTAATATACTTTGTGAGCTCTGCTCAACTGAGTATAAAAACCTGATATGGACTTTAGAATAGTCAATTGTACTTCAGAAACCGTAAATTGTACCCAAGGAAAGTCATTAGTGTGGGTTTACAACCACTTAAAATTGATACACCGATTTTTTATTTTATAGTTCATTTTAAATAAAAAATACCGCTATTTATTTTCGTTAAAACTTTTTTATAAAAATTATTTTATGGTACAACGCCCGAAAGTATACTTGCGTTTTCGTTTTTAAGAATTTTTTTTAGAATCAAAATTTTTGATTATAATAATTTCAAAATTGAAATATCAAAAATTAACAAGAACAATTCTTTCAATTTCTACAAAGTAGTTTTATATAAAGTTGAACATAAATATAATATCAAAAAATTAAATAACATAACCCTACAATTTGTGCTTCCGAACCGTAAATGAGTTTCAGAATGAACATACTGCTTATAAAAGTATTAACCATTGAAGTGCAACTAAAGCTTAATAAGTGTTTAAGTACAATTTACAGTTTCTGAACCTCAATTGACTATTCTAAGTACGACACAGTCAATTGTCTGAAATACAATTTATGGTTCCTGAACTACAATTTATTATGATAAAGTACAATTTACAATTTCTAAATTGAAATTGACTATTCTGAAATACAAAACGTAGTTTCTGAGGAATCGTGAAACTGTAGAACTTTCTACAATTTCTGAATTAAATTTGACTATTCTAAAGTCCAATGTATCGTTTTCGAATTACAAATGATTATTCTTAAGTATATTTCACCATTTTTGAACAACATTTTATGGTTTCTGAAGCATACTTGGAAAAAGTGTAGTTCGATAGCAGCTAGAATTTTTCTAGTTCAAAAATCGACAGTTTGAATATTTATATTTTATATTAAAGACCAAAGTTCATGTGTTGCAACTGTGCCTACAACAAAGATGTTTTTCGAACTCACTTAAGTCATATTGACTTTGTTAATGCAAAACAAATTTGAAATCCAAAACAAAGCAAAGCTCATAGAGTATATTAAATTTGTTCGCATAACGGTAATGCGTAACGGCATAAACTAATCGAGAGAGATATATACTTCTATATATCAGAATGATCTGGGTGAAAAAAGAAATTCAATAAGCCATGTCCGTCTGTCCGTCCGTCTGTCCGTTAACACGATAACTTGAGTAAATTTCGGGGTATCTTGATGAAATTTGGTATGTAGGTTCCTAGGCACTCTTACCAGAACGCTATTTAAAATGAACGAAATCGGACTATAACCGCGCCCACTTTTTCGATATCGAAAATTTCGAAAAACCGAAAAAGTGCTATAATTCATTACCAAAGAAACTTGGTAGGTGGATTGAACTTATGACGCAGAATACAAAGTTAGTAAATTTTTGGACAGTGGGCGTGTTACCGCCCACTTTTAAAGGAAGGTAATTTAAAAGTTTTGCAAGCTGTAATTTTGGCAGTCGTTGAAGATATCATAATGAAATTTGGCAGGAACGTTATTCCTATTAGAATATGTGTTCTAAATAAAAATTAGCAAAATCGGATTACGAACACGCCCACTTAAAAAAAATTTCAAAAGTCAAATTTTAACAAAAAATTGAATATCGTTACAGTATATAAATAAATTATGTCAACATTCAACTCCAGTAATTATATGGTGCAACAAAATACAAAGATAAAAGAAAATTTCAAAATGGGCGTGGTTCCGCACTTTTTCATTTAATTTGTCTAGAATACTTTTAATGATAGGGGCTTAGATTATAGGACGATAACTGTTTTCTGTGAAAAAGGGCGAAATCGGTTGAAGCCACGCCCAGTTTTTATACACAGTCGACCATCTGTCCTTCCGCTCGGCCGATAACACGATATGTTGAGCAAAAACCTATATACCTTTACTAAGCTTAGTTCACGTACTTATCTGAACTCACTTTATCTATAATATAAATATAAGTCGGGTTTTCCTTCCTGATGCTATAACTCCAGAATGCAAATTCAGGATCCACGCACATGGTCTCGAGATATAGGCCACAAGGTGTACCCGGATATACCTAGAATGTGTTTTTACATTATGGGTATCAAATTAAAGCTGTTGCTGAGAGTTTTAAAGTAATTTTCATTGCGATATTCGATTTATTCGCATAAACCTGGCAAAATTGATAAATATGCATGCGAAGCCGAAATAAAGACATGAATTAATTATACACACATACCTATTTACATACGTGTTATTCGATTTGCCTGAAATTTGGTATATAAATTTGCCTATATTAGTATATACGATGCTTTTTTACGGGAAGTAGACCAGAGACGGACTAGGACTGGAATAAGGACTAGGACTGGGACTGAGACTGGGACTGAGACTCGGAATGGGACTGAACAAAATACATACCACCCTCTGGGACTGGTAATAAGGGATGAAGAAGAATGAGAAAAACTTGAGAGAATAGAAAAGAGAGAAGGAGGCTGAGAAAGAGATAGAATGAGACGAAGATGGAGACAGATGAAGCGAAACAAACAGAGGGAGGAGTGAATACATATATTAGGAAAAAATTTAGAGTGGCGAGGGCAGAGTTAGACGGAAAAAGCAGACCCGGCAGACGTTGTTCTGCCCTAAATTTGGTCTATCTGCATACATTTTAAAGAGCTTTTTCCGTCTAACTCTGCCCTCCCCTCTACACTTTTTCCTAATCTTTGTATTCACTCCTCCCTCCGTATTATTCGCTTCATCTATCTCCATTTGCCCTCCCCCTCTACACTTTTTCTTAATCTTTGTATTCACTCCTCCCTCCGTATTTTTCGCTACATCTATCTCCATTTTCGTCTCATTCTATATCTTTCTCAGTCTCCTTCTCTCTTTTCTCTTCTCTCAAGTTTTTCTCATTCTTCTTCATCTCTTATTGCCAGTCCCAGAAGGTGGAATGTATTTTGTTTCAGTCCCATTCCGAGTCGCAGTCCCAGTCTCAGTCCCAATTCTAGTCCTTATCCCAGTCCCAGTCCGTCTCTGGTCTACTTCCCGGAAAAAAGCATCGTAATAATAATATAGGCAAATTTATATACCAAATTTAAGGCAAATCGAATAGGACGTACGTAAATAGGTATGTGTGAATTATTAATTAATGTCTTTATATCGGCTTCGCATGTATATTTATCAGTTTTGCCAGGTTGATGCGACTAAATCGAATATCACAATGAAAATTACTTTAAAGCTCTCAGCAACAGCTTTCATTTGATATCCATAATACACACACATTCTAGGGGTATCCGGGTCCTTGTTTTGGCCTATATCTCGAGACCCTAGACACCCAGCGGTATAAAACTTACTCTGTACTAAAGCACACATCAACAGCTTTCATTTGATATCCATAATACACACACATTCTAGGGGTATCCGGGTCCTTGTTTTGGCCTATATCTCGAGACCCTAGACACCCAGCGGTATAAAACTTACTCTGTACTAAAGCACACATCCACAGCTTCAATTTGATACCCATAATGTAAAAACACATTCTAGGTGTATCCGGGTCCATGTTTTGGCCTATATCTCGAGACCCTAGTCACCCAGCGGTGTAAAACTTACCCTGTACTAAAGCACACATCAACAGCTTGAATTTGATACCCATAATGTAAAAACACATTCTAGGTGTATCCGGGTCCATGTTTTTGCCTATATCTCGAGACCCTAGACACCCAGCGGTGTTAAACTTACCCTGTACTAAAGCACACATCAACAGCATCAATTTGATACCCATAATGTAAAAACACATTCTAGGTGTATCCGGGTCCATGTTTTGGCCTATATCTCGAGACTCTAGTCACCCAGCGGTGTAAAACTTACTCTGTACTAAAGCACACATTAACAGCTTTAATTTGATACCCATAATGTAAAAACACATTCTAGGTGTATCCGGGTCCACGTTTTGGCCTATATCTCGAGACCCTAGTCACCCAGGGGTATGAAAAAACCATTTACTAAAGCACTTATCAACAGATTTCATTTGGTATCCATATCCTATAAACACATTCTAGGGGTACTCGGGTCCACGTTTTGGCCTATATCTCGAGACCCTAGTCACCCAGGGGTATGAAAATTACCCTTTACTAAAGCACTCATCAACAGCTTTCATTTGTTATCCATGTTCTATAAACACATTCCAGGAGTACCCGGGTCTACCTTTTAGCCTATATCTCGAGACCCTAATCACCCAGGGGTATAAAAATTACCCTTTACTAAAGCACTTATCAACAGATTTCATTTGGTATCCATATCCTATAAACACATTCTAGGGGTACTCGGGTCCACGTTTCGGCCATATCTCGAGGCCCTGTGCGTCGATCCTGAATTTTCTTTGCCATAAACCTCACGGAGTCCGAGACCTTTCCAACGAATGCAAATCTGTGGAAATCAGTTCTTGCATTCTGGAGTTATAGCGTCAGGAAGGAAAACCCGACTTATTTTTATATTATAGATTAGCGGTACCCGACAGATGATGTTCTGGGTCACCCTAGGGCACATTTTGGTCGATATCCCGAAAACGCCTTCACATATACAACTAAGGGCCACTCCCTTTTAAAACCTCATTAATACCTTTAATTTGATACCCATATCTCACAAACACATTCTCGAGTCACCCCTGTCGCACCTTTATGGCGATATCGCGAAAAAAATACTCATTAGCACCTTTAATTTGATACCCATATCGTACAAACAAATTCTAGACTCACCCCTGGTCCTACTTAATGGCGATATACCGAAATGGCGGCCACCTATATAACTATGGCCCGCTCCTTTTTAAAATACTCATTACCTTCCATTTGATTCACATGTCATACACGCACATTCCAGGGTTACCCTAGGTTCATTTTCCGACTTGATAATTTTCTCTTATTTTGTCTCCAAAGCTCTCAGCTGAGTATGTAATGTTCGGTTACACCCGAACTTAGCCTTCTTTACTTGTTTTTCATTTCAAATAAGTCACGGCGAATCCATACCAGCTGGTGGCATAGCGAACTCAACCAATTCGCCGTGCAGAAGAATGTCAAGTCAAAAAAATGTTCATTCTTTTCGATTAACTGACACATTGTTGTGCAAGGCGTTGTATGGAAAATTATCAAGAACAAGCAATCAGCTGTTGGGATAACAACACCTGGTACTGAATCCGCCTTGAAATGAGTAAAGCAATAGATATGACGGAAAATTATTTGCGTATTTGGCATTCTTTTTATGCTTTTGTGCGATTGTTGAGGGTTTTTGTTACCATGCATCGAATTTTGTTTGAACGGAGCACTGTTTGCCATGCAGCGATACGTGTGTATTGCATAGTATATAACTCAAAGCTGCGCAGCAATTTTGCACTTATGTTTGTAATATATATTTGATAAATATGATATTTACGCCCCGATTCTAGTGTGGTAACAACATTCTTTACCACGGTAACGAAATCATGTGGAAACTTTTACACCCTTTTGGTATTCTATCCGCGAAAGTAGCCGGATAATTTTTTACCCACAAAAGTAGGTGGTTACATCGAAATAACCAAACAACAGCTGTTGTTTAGAAAAAGGAAAAACTGAAAAATTAAGAATTGTAAGCGCAAATAAGTAAAGATAATAGCTAAATAGTGTTGCCTCTTGCTATATATTATATATTTGTTTACATTATGACTTTCACAGAATAAATTACAATATAACTATGTAAAATCTTATGCATGTATGTACATATATACACATCGTTTCGTTCGTTAACCTCGTATCTACGAGTGACACATTTTCGGTAAAGCCATGGCGGAACCATACAAGGTGGCTGCATGGTGACATACCTACAAACATAAATAAAAATTCCATGTACTTTGTTTTTGTAAATTCGATGGACGAATGTCAAAATCGAACTGCGCCGGAAGTTGATGTATGAAATCAAATAAAAAAGTTTATATTCAGCTGTCGCATGCTGCCACTTTGTATCGTTCCGCCATAGATAAAGCGAAGAAAACCAACTTTTAAATTTCACCACAGACATTGGTGAGTTTTTCGATGATGACAGCGTTACCACTTTGGCCAGAATCGCGAATAAAAGAACTGGAAACGATTTTCGGTTACATAATGTTCTGGGGACTATTTTACCGGTAACGCTCAGAATCGGCCCGTTACAAAAAACTGCTTCTAGCTTGCCATCAGCTTACTTAGCAATGTTACCTGTGAGGATGTCGTCTAAGTCGCAGGTTGAATTTGCGCCGAGTAGGCATGTTATTCTAGGGTCTAAACCTTTGCCTAAATACATAGCTCCCTACCTTCTATGATATTATAATTTCATATAAGGTATTAGCTAATTTCTAGGGGTATACTTTTATTTGTAGAGAGTATCAGTTCTGTTTTCTGCTACCAGCTTAAGTTTACGCGTGTGCAACAACAACTTTGTGCATATCATGACTGGATTGAGCTTTCTGTTTGCTTATTCTGTGATTCTGTGTTTGGAGTTATAACCACTAGGAATGAATTGCCGGAAAACTTGATTGGAAAAAAAATTGTTCTGTTCAATGCCCAAAAAGTGTTCACAAATCTTGTCTTTTGCTGATACAATTTATCAACCAAAGGTATGCACAAATCGTTTTTTGTTGATTTTCCGACAGGAACTATTTTGCGTCATCCTTTGTCAAATTTGTTCTGGAAACAAATAGGTTTGGCCGTTGTGCCATCTTCACTGTCATATTCTGTTCTGAGAGAACGAAACCGGGTTGTCTCCAAACCAAGTTCGACAAGAGATGACGAAAAACCGTTCCAATAACTATCTACCAAATGCATATCTGTATGTATTTGGCGGTCGCTGCGGTGCTACGCTTATTACACAGAAGTCCCTATATTCAAGCCCCGGGCAAAGTAACATCAAAAGTTTGAAAAACAGTTTTCTTCAATTTCAAAAGGGTTTTCCTAAGCGGTGTCCCCCCTCGGCAGTGATTTGGCTAACACTCTGATTGTATTTCTGCGCGAGCACGAGGCAATTTTACTATGAAATTTATTAAGAACATAATAGACGGTAATTTGCCTGCGTACTTAAACAGTAACATCAAATATGTAAAAGATATGCCGATTTTTTAAATTTGAATTTCTTCCTATTTACTGCTATAAGTTCACTTGGGAAATGAAATACCATTGATATAAAGCTCTTTTTTGCAAAGATATAGCTTATTTTATTCGTCCACAACCCTTTTAAAAATCTTTTATATAAAAGTGGGCGTGATCCTTAACCGATTTCGTAAATCAAATCATTCCTTATAGTAAAGGCAACCTCTCTACCGCATTTTGTTACGAAAGGTTTAACGATTTTTGATTTATGATTAATAATATTTGTAAAACTGATTTTATCACATGTGGGCGGTGCCACACCCATTTTAAAAAAAATTTTCAAATTTTTATCAAGAGTCTCAATATCAGAGCTCATGTCAAATTTCAACATTCTAGGTGTATTATTTACTAAATAATAAGTTTTTTTGTGTTTTCCAAAATGTTTTATATATAACAAGTAAGGAAGGCTAAGTTCGGGGAAATCACTCATGAGGGAAAATGAACCTAGGGTAATCCTGGAATGTGTTTGTAGGACATGTGTATCAAATGGAAGGTATTAAAGAGTATTTTAAAAGGGAGTGGGCCTTAGTTCTATAGGTGGACACCATTTAGGGATATCGCCATAAAGGTGGACCAAGGGTGACTCTATAATGTGTTTATACGATATGGGTATCAAATTAAAGGTTAATGAGGGTTTTAAAAGGGAGTGGTGGTAGTTGTATATGTGAAGGCGTTTTCGAGATATCGACCAAAATGTGGACCAGGGTGACCCAGAACATCTTCTGTCGGGTACCGCTAATTTATTTATATTGGTCATACCACGAACAGTATTCCTGCCAAGATTCCAAGGGCTTTTAATTTCGCCCAGCAGAAATTTTTCATTTTCTTCTACTTAATATGGTAGGTGTCACACCCATTTTATAAAGTTTTTATATAAAGTGATATTTTGCGTCAATAAACCAATCGAATTACCATGTTTCATCCCTTTTTTCGTATTTAGTATAGAATTATGGCATTTTTTAATTTTTCGTAATTTTCGATATCGAAAAAGGGGGCGTGGTCATAGTTGGATTTCGGCCATTTTTGATACCAATACAAAGTGAGTTCAAATAAGTACGTGAACTGAGTTTAGTAAAGATATATCGATTTTTGCTCAAGTTATCGTGTTAACGGCCGAGCGGAAGGACAGACGGTCGACTGTGTATAAAAACTGGGCGTGGCTTCAACCGATTTCGCGCTTTTCCACAGAAAACAGTTATCGTCGTAGAATCTAAGCCCCTACCAAATTTCACAACGATTGGTAAATTTTTGTTCGACTTATGGCATTAAAAGTATCCCAGACAAATTAAATGAAAAAGGGCGGAGCCACTCCCATTTTGAAAATTTCTTTTATTTTAGTATTTTGTGGCTCCATATCATTACTGGAGTTTTATGTTGACATAACTTATTTATATACTGTAAAGATATTAACTTTTTTTTTAAATTTGACTTAAAACAAATTTTTTTTTAAGTGGGCGTGGTCGTTCTCCGATTTTGCTAATTTTTATTAGGCATACATGTAGTAATAGGAGTAACGTTCTTGCCAAATTTCATCATGATATCTTCAACGACTGCCAAATTACAGCTTGCAAAACTTCTAAATTACTTTCTTTTAAAAGTGGGCGGTGCCACGCCCATTGTCCAAAATTTTACTAATTTTATATTCTGCGTCATAAGTTCAACTCACCTACCAAGTTTCATCGCTTTATCCGTCTTTGGTAATGAATTATCGCACTTTTTCGATTTTTCGAGATTTTCGATATCGAAAAAGTGGGCGTGGTTATAGTCCGATATCGTTCATTTTAAATAGCGATCTGAGATGAGTGCCCAGGAACCTACATTCCAAATTTCATAAAAATTTACTGAAGTTATCGCGTTAACGGACGGACGGACGGACGGACATGGCTCAATCAAAATTTTTTTTCGATACTGATGATTTTGATATATGGAAGTTTCTATCCTTCTCGATTCCTTTACTCGATTGCAAAGCACACTGAGTATAAAAAAGTTGATTCTGATCAGACTATAATTCAGCTCCTCGTAATAAATATAGGCATATAAATCTGCCCAAGTATACCGACTACTTTTTTTGGCCTTTTAGCACAGTTACTTACACATTTTTGACATTCTTATTTTTCCACTCCGAATCTAATTTAGGTTAAAACAAGTAAGGACGGCTAAGTTCGGGTGTAACCGAACATTACATACTCAGCTGAGAGCTTTGGAGACAAAATAAGGGAAAATCACCATTTAGCAAAATTAACCTAGGGTAGCCCTGTAATGTGTTTGTATGACATTGGTTTCAAATGGATGTTATTAGAGAGTATTTTAAAAGGGAGTTGGCCATAGTTCTATAGCTGGACGCCATTTCAGGATAACGCCATAAAGGTGGACCAGAGGGTGACACTAGACTGTGTTTGTACGATGTGGGTATCAAATTAAAGGTATTAATGAGGGTTTTAAAAGGGAGTGGTGGTAGTTGTATATGTGAAGGCGTTTTCGAGATATCGACCAAAATGTGGACCAGGGTGACCCAGAACATCTTCTGTCGGGTACCGCTAATTTATTTATATTGGTCATACCACGAACAGTATTCCTGCCAAGATTCCAAGGGCTTTTGGTTTCGCCCTGCAGACCTTTTTCATTTTCTTCTACTTAATGTGGTAGGTGTCACACCCATTTTACAAAGTTTTTTCTAAAGTTATATTTTGCGTCAATAAACCAATCAAATTACCATGTTTCATCCCTTTTTTGGTATTTGGTATAGAATTATGTTATTTTTCGTAATTTTCGATATCGAAAAAGTGGGCGTGGTCATAGTCGGATTTCGGCTATTTTTTATACCAATAAAAAGTGAGTTCAGGTAATTACGTGAACTGAGTTTAGTAAAGATATATCGATTTGTGCTCAAGTTATCGTGTTAACGGCCGAGCGGAAGGACAGACGGGTCTACTGTGTATAAAAACTGGGCGTGGCTTCAACCGATTTCGCCCTTTTTCACAGAAAACAGTTATCGTCGTAGAATCTAAGCCCCTACCAAATTTCACAAGGATTGGTAAATTTTTGTTCGACTTATGGCATTAAAAGTATCCTAGACAAATTAAATGAAAAAGGGCGGAGCCACGCCCATTTTGAAATTTTCTTTTATTTTTGTATTTTGTTGCACCATATCATTACTGGAGTTGAATGTTGACATAATTTACTTATATACTGTAAAGATATTAAATTTTTTGTTAAAATTTGACTTAAGCATTTTCTTTTTTAAGTTGGCGTGGACGTTCTCCGATTTTTTCTAATTTTCATTAAGCATACATATAGTAATAGGAGCAAGGTTCCTGCCAAATTTCATCATGCATATCTTCAACGACTGCCAAATTACCGCTTGCAAAACTTTTAAATTACCTTCTTTTTTAAGTGGGCGGTGCCACGCCCATTATCCAAAATTTTACTAATTTTCTATTCTGGGTCATAAGTTCAACTCACCTAACAAGTCTGTGAGCTCTGGTCAACAGAGTATAATTAATGCGTAAAATGTTATCAAGTAGGTATTTGACAGTAGTCCATCCACCTTAATCCCAAGTTAACTACCTAAACCAATCAAAATACATGGGGCGGTTTGAAACGGCACATCACTTGAGTACACATATAGAAATTTAAAAATAAGTTTTGAGTTTAAAATAACAAGCATTTGTTTATAATTATAACCTGCAAAGTCATCCCACATAATTCAATAAAAAATGTGTTCATATATTAACTTTGCGCTCTCTTTTTCTCATTCACAGCTGATTCTGCTCGCTTGCGTCATTATCGGTGTCGTCACAGCGGCGCCAACTGACTTACCACCAACCCAATATGAAATAATTCCCCATTCTTAGTTCGGAATTGAACAAACATGAAGACGGCTCATACAATTTACACTATGCAGGTGGTGATGGAACAAGTCGCCAAGAGGAAGCTAACGTTGTAGACGAAGGCACCGATGATCAAACACTCGAAATTAAGGGTTCCTATAAATATATCAACTCCGAAGGTGAGGAGGTCGAAGTTTCCTATACAGCGGGTAAAAATGGTTTTGTGCCATATGGTTCCATTATCAATCCAGAGATATCTGCTGCTGCTGAAGCAGCCAAAGATTTGCCGAAATCAGAGTTGGAAGAGCCAAACAATAAATCTGAAAGCTTTTGAAATTGAACCAAAACTAAAATAGGAAAAAATTTATAAAAAAAGAACAGTTGATTCTTTTATTCGTTTAATAAGAAATAAAATAGGTTTGTGGTAAAACTAGTTTAGTATAAGTAACTGTATATATTAAAGCGTTGAGTTATGAATATTTTTAATTTTGATCTAAATTTATGTCCCCAATTTTTATAAATACACAGCGGCACCCGAATAAAAAGAAGTGACAGAAATTACGACACAAAATACTTATTTGAATAAATTTATTTCAATGGTCACCGTTTTAATTTGCACGAATTTCTGGAGAAGAAATTATTTTAAAATGAAAAAAATACGCCGGTTAGCTTGTTCTACCTTACGTAAGAATTTTAAAACGATTATTAATTCCATAACGACAAGAAAGAAGGAATAATAATGAAGAAAGTCAAACATATTATGACGAATATTACCATCTCTAAGCTGTTACTAAGTAAATGCACAACAACAAAACCATTAAAGAAAACTACATAAACACATTAATCATCATTTACTCACATACATACAAGGCAACGAAGAGATAACTCACACACAGACGTAGTCATCAGTCGAAGTAGTACTCACATATACACACGCATATGGCTACGCGAGAGTCTATAAACTACAAATACAGACGCGTATAGCTGGTAACTAAGCAGATAATTCTAGAAGAAGAAACGTCTAGACATTTGGGCAGAGAGTATAAAAGCAGCACAAGCTGAGTAGTCAGTATTCAGTTTGATTTAAACACGCAATTAGTTGTGAAGTATAAGTGTAATTGTACCTTAAAGTAGTCTAATAAAGACCATTTTGCATTACTGAATGTTGGAGTTATTTATTCGACAATTTAGCGATTCGAACGTTTGCAGAAGGCTGGAAATACGCGGAGTTTCCCTAAATTCGTTACAATTGGTGTCAGAAGAGGAATTGTTGAATAAATTCCGAAGATTTCGAATACAACTTGGACATGGCAAAGTTACGAGAATTAAGGATCCAGCAACTGAAAAAGGAGTTGGAGAACCGTGGATTGAGTACAACCGGCAATAAGATCGAACTTCAAGCACGGCTACCAGAGGTAATGGAGTCAGAAGGAATTAATGTGGACGATGATGTCTTTCATCCTGATGAGGACGAGACAACAACAAAACATTTAAGAGAAAAACGAAACATCACAGGCAGTTACCAACACAGACTTGAACATGATAGTGGCTGCAATATCTGCACAAACATCGACAGTAACATTCAAGACTGAAGCACAAGAAACGCGTATTTCAGGAATGTTGACACAGATAACAGCCAAGATTGAAGCACATGAAACACAAATTTCATCACAGCTGGAAGAACAAAAGACATATATGGCAACTCAACGGAAGAACAAGAGACACGCATAACAGTACAACTAGAAGCACAAGAGGCGCGTGTATCATCAAAACTCGAAGCGAGCGTGGACGAAATAATAATGCAGTTTGAAGAAAAATTCGAGGCAGAGGTGGATGTTTTGAGAGGTAGTATACAGGAATTGCAACTTAATGGCCCGGCTTCTTCAGCGAGTAATACGAAGGTAAAAACTCTATATTTGACGGTTCTGTTCCTTTCCAGGTCTTTAAGCTACAGTTTGAGAAGACCGCAGCAGTGAATAACTGGAATGCGGAAGATAAAGTTGCTGCACTGTTCGTGGAATTCAAAGGGCCTGCAGCTGAAATATTACAAACTATTCCAGAGTACGAGCGGAACTGTTATGAAGCATTGATGGTCGCTGTCGAGAGACGATACGGAAGCGAGCATAGGAAATAGATATATCAAATTGAGTTGCAAAACCCTTACCAATCATTCACTGCGGTCGCAGTCCCGTTGTTGTTGCTGTAGAGATAAATACACAGAGATTTTGGGATGATTCTTTTTTCGGACACAGTTGCGGTACGTTTTTGTTACAAGCAGCATTGAGGTACCAAGCCCTCTAGTTCCATAGGGAACTTTGGATCGCCAGAGACTTGCCTGCTACAGAAACAGGATTTACCATGGCTAGGTGATGCATTTTCTATCATCGTAATCACGGTATGAGTTCCACCTTCCATCCAACTACCAAAGTTGATAAATTTGATTTTGCTGTTTTGATTTGGTATTTTAAATCACATCTACTTTACATTGTATAAACATACAGTTATAAGTAAATATACGTGCATTTTTGAGAAACGCATATACATATGTATATATTGTTTGTTCCTGTAAACATTGACTCTTATTATACCTTAGGTTCATAACTGGACATATGTATTCTTGATGATGACTTCAGGTTGAAGTCGAAATATCGAACAAATAAATATATTTTGAATACTAATACTTCACAAGGTCATTGTCTCACGAGAGCCCGAATACCTCAGGGAACATCTTCAATTTGTCAGATCGCCTCGTTCGCTAAACTTACTTGTTTGAAGTACACCAACCTTATAACTGAGCGCCAGTTCTTCGTTTTCGCTGTCCGCCTTTGGAACGCCCTGCCTGTAAAGCTTAAAGCTATACAAAACCCACTGCGCTTCAAAAACGAGCTGCGACACTACTTTGCTCAATAATAGACATGCATATATAGTCATTTATTCAACTGCATTCCCTTCTTCCTTCAATTTTACCCTACATTAACACCTTTCTTCCTAAATTTTCTTCCACTCTATGTTATTTTCCACATTTATTGTATTTTTATAATTGCTGTAATTAAGTTAAGCTCAAATTACTTTAATTTAGTTTAAGATAAAACACTGTAAAGTAACTTATGGTTGTGTGTTTGAAAATAAATTTGAAATTTGAAATTTGACAGCAGTAACAGCGAAAACAATGTCAGCCGGAAAACCACTCTCACCAGGAAGTGCTGCTTAGGACTGAGAAGGGAAATGGAAAGTAAAATATAGCTATCGATTAATTAAAAATACGTTATATAAGTCTGTAAGTTCATACATGTCCTCATAAGTGACTTGAAGTCATGGACGGCTTCTAGCACAAACGGAATGGCTATCGGATTATTCGAAGGAAGGTAGTTTAATGATAAAACAAACTTTCACAATGAATGTCCCTGTCTCTAAAGGTATATTACTTAAAAAATTAATTTTTCCATTCAGTATAATGTAGATAAATGGAATCTCGAATAAGCGCCGAAGCCGAAAAGATTGTTGTTGGTATACGAGCAGGCTTGACAAGTATTTTGTACTATGAGAACGGAAGAAAAAACTTTTCACAGCTGCCACGGACGCGACATGATCAGTTTTCTTACCGCTGGACTTACTTAATACTGTGACGAATATTAGCAGCACTAAGGGATACTATCATCTCTAAGCCGATGCTAAGCAGTGACTTGTATGCACATCAATAAATTAATCATTATGTCTACACATATGTACGTACACGCAGCGGAGAAGCAACGCACAACCACATGCATATATCTGAGATACTCCCGAAAGTATGCAATGGTTGTGCAAGTGTCGGGCACATATACACGCGCATGGGGTATGAGAGAAGCTATAAAATCATGCATCTGTAGTTACAGCCGAGTAACTTTATAGCTGATAACTAACTAGTAAGTTCTGGAAATGGAAGCACCTACAAATATGTCAACGAAGAAACCGCACAGTATAAAAGCAGCAACAGTAGAGTCGCGACAGTCAGTTTGATTTAAGTGGCTATCTGGCGAGCATAGAAATGTTATTTTGAAAGTAGTCTAATAAAGACCATTTTGCGTTACGAATATTGGAGTTATTCATTCAACAGTTTAGTGATTCGAACGTTAGCAGAAGGTTGCAAATAAGCGGAATTGCACCAAAATCGTTACAATACGTAGATGCATAGATGTGTACGTATCTACTTATTCAATAACTCCACGCACCTTAAATTTGTAACCCTGTAAGTTTAATGCCAACAAAAACAATATATGACCTGTACATATGTGCACTTAATTAATAATTACTTAGGTTTATTCTAATTTTAAAGATATTAAAGTTAAACCTCGTATGAGTTGGCTTTTTGACCGCCAAAATAAGCTCTGTTGGCAAAGCAACAACATCGTCTACATATAAAGAAGAAATGCTGCAATACAAGAAATGGCTTAGATTTTTAGGCTTTAAGTTCGTATGCCATAAAAAGCAGGATGTAAAACATGTTTTGCATATTTAAATAATTTCACGCATTTTTTAAAAACACAGTATAAAAGCCGAATGCTTCAAGTAAATGTTCAACATTTTTGATTTTGATTTCATCACAGTTTTTTCTATTTTGCACTATCGCTTTTATTTCGCATTTTTAGTGCTTTTTTTGCCAACGAAACAAAAATTAACAAAATATTTCCAGGAATGATGAAATATGTAAGTTCAAATAGAAAAGTGTTAGTACTGCGTAACTGAATGTTCGGAGTTATTTTCGATACACAAAATTAAGCATTTAAAAATAACTACTATGCATGTAAATATAAATGATAATTATCATGAATAAATTTTTTAAAGTTTGGTTCGGAAAAAATAATTTAAATATCAGCGTGTGTCTGCAGTGTTCAAAATGTCTTTAAAAAGTTGAAAAACACATTTATAATATTAATAAGTGACCTAAAAAATGAAGCCTAATTGTAATCAATTGTTTAAAGTAAATATACACAGTGTCCAAAAATTTGAATACAAAAATGAAGTCCTTTTTAAGCGAGAGATATGCTGCCCCTCGGCAGTGGTTTCACAAGCACGCTGGGTGTATTTCTCCCATGAAAGCTTCCGCGTGAAAATTCATCTGCCTTGCAGATGCCGTTAAGAACCAGGATGAAATATGCAAGTCTTGTCCATTCAATCTCTAAAGAAAATAAAAAATAGCGCAACGCAAATTGGAGGAGAAGCTCGGTCTAGATCTCCTCGGAGGTATGTCGCGCCAAGTATTTTTGCCATGGCATTAAACGATTTTTGGAGAAATTAACTAAATAGAAGGGGATCGTAACGATTGTTTTTTAAACTTTTTTACTTTGTACTACCATTTCTCTACTGGAAGCATTTTTACGTACCAAATATATATATATATATATAGGACATTTCTTTAAGATTAAAACTGTAAGCCCCTTTTTCCAAGTAGTCGTGGCAAAACTTTAAGATTTTCTCCTGCCACTCCCGTTTTACAAAATTGTAATACACTTATATTATACCATCCGTCAAGTGCTCGTATCGTTCTATCACTACCGATGGATAAATTAATTAAACATATTCGCTTTTCAAAAGGGCAACAATCGGCACGAGCGTTAGCCATTGGCATTTCCTCCGACATTTTAAGTAATGCCCAACGAAAATTGTCCAATATTTTGATTACTTCTTAGCTTCGACACCATGTAAAAAGTTCAATGGACTGAGCTAAAAACTGCTGGCTAGCCATTCGACCTTATGAAAAAAATCGTCTATTTTGCAAAAACGCATTGAAAATCCGCTGAGGTACTCCATCGTAGGCAGTAGCTACCCTTTAGGAAAGTCAGTAGCTAGCTATAATATATCTGGTTAAGAGCTACATCTTTTCCAGGTGTACTTCAGAAAACGTAAATTATACTCAGTCTAGTCATTGTACTTCATAAGCCGTAAAATTTATTTCACAATAAGCAATTGTACTTCAAAAGCAATGAGATGCACTTCAGAATATTCATTTGTATTCAGAAACTGTGAAATTTATTTCAGAATAAACAATTGTACTTCTACTTGTATGAACTTAAGATTAATAAATTTTACTTCAGAAACCGCAAATTCTATTGCAGTGATAGTCAATTGCCTTTCCGAGACTGTAAAATGAGTTTCAGAATTAACGTACAGCTCATCAAAGTATCAAACATTTGAAGTGCAATTTAAACACAATAATTGGTTTCCTAAGTACAATTTACGTTTCCTGAAGTTCAATTGCCTGTTCTGGAATACAATTAATTTGTAATACATTTTACCATTTTTGAACTACTATTAACTATACTAAATTACAATTTACGATTTCTGAATTTATATGGACTATTCGGAAATACATATAACGATTTTTAAAGTACACTTGACTACTCTGAAGGATATTGTCCGACTCCTTAATTACATTTGATTCTTCTGAAGTACTATTTGTCGTTTCTGAGTTACAAGTGATTGTTCTTAAGTACATTTTAATGTTTCTGTACAAAATTTTATAGTTTTTGACGTACCATTGAAAAGCGTGTAAATTGCTTTCAATAGAATAATGAATAATCAATTGTATTTAAGAGCTGTAAAATAAACCTCAAAACCGTCAGTTGTATTTAAGAAACCGTAAAATATGTTTCATAACAATCAATCGTACTTCAAAAACACTGATTTGAACTTTAGAATAGTCAATTTTACCACAGCAACCGTTAATTGTACGTTAGAGTGGTCATTAGAGCTTCCGAAACGTAAAATGAGTTTCAGAATGAATATACTGCTCATAAAAGTATTAACGTTTAAAGTGCAACTGAAGCTTAATAAGTTTTTATGTACAATTTGCGGTTTCTGAAGTTCAGCTGACTATTCTAATTACAATTGACTGAGTCAATTTCTGAACTACAATTTATTATTATGAAGTACAATTTAAGATTTCTGAATTGAAATTGACTATTCTGAAATACAAAGCGTAGTTTCTGTAGACTCGCGAATCTGTAGTACATTCTACAACTTCTGAATTACATTTGACTATTCTGAAGTCCAATTTATCGTTCAAAATCGACATATTTTATTTTATTATTTCATATTATTATGAAATCCAAAAATTTGTTTTGAACATACATATTTCATTTCAAGTGAGTAAAACCATGATGAAATGAATATTCAGGTCATTGTGGATAAAACAGGTGTGATCTCTTATCCGTCAACTGCCTGACAGGATGTTCAATATAGTTACTTTTAAGCGTTTTGGCAGCGTTTTGACAGGGTGTTCAATATGGCGGCGCATAGGGCCGGCTATCTTCAACGGGTGATGGAAAGTGATACAAAATAAGACAGCGATAGTCAATAAAAAATCAAGTGGTCCAATCTATTTGTAATTTAGACGTGTATGCAGAAGTTATCACACTTGTCTTATCCACAATGATTCAGGTGTTCTCATCCCGTTCCTTTATTCTAACAAGTTCGGCATGCATATTTGAGAGGGTTGTCTATCATACAGAACTACCTTTGAGTTCTACTACGATCGGAGCAAATTTTACTACACACTTAGAAATATAATAACTACGTATATAAGCCGCTACTATAATTGTTTAGCCAAAAAGATTAACGTAATTTTGTGTTCCACAAAAGATTTTAGAAAAAATTTTCCAAAAAACTAAGTTTTTGGGAAATTTTGTACGAAAAATGTAGCAATCAAAATTTAATACTTTTGTAATACAAGTAAATACTGGAAAATAGAGCTACCGAAAAAGTGAAGTTATGTTGTTGACATCACCTTTATTATTACATC
This sequence comes from Eurosta solidaginis, assembly GCA_029619165.1. NCBI lineage: Eukaryota > Metazoa > Arthropoda > Insecta > Diptera > Tephritidae > Eurosta > Eurosta solidaginis. Next base: position 55,778 of record JARSSU010025067.1, read on the forward strand.
ATGCTTCGCATCATATTTAAGTTAAAATGAATGCGTAAAATGTTATCAGGTATTTGACATTAGTCAATCCACCTTAATCCCAAGCTATCTACCAATCAACCAATCAAAATACATGGGTCGGTCACTTGAGTGCACATATAGAAATTTAAAAATAAGTTTTGAGTTTAAAATAACAAGCATTTGTTTATAATTATAACATGCAAAGTCATCACAAATAATTTAATAAAAAATTTGATTATACATACATTAACTTTGCGCACTCTCCTTTTAATTCCCAGCTCCTTCTGCTCGCTTGCGTCATTATCGCTGTCGTCACAGTGGTAAGTCAGCCACCAAACATGAACAAACATGAGGACGACTCATACAATTTACACAATGCAGGTGGTAATGGAACAAGTCGCCAAGAGGAAGCTAACGTTGGAGACGACGGCACCCACGATCAAATAGGCGAACTTAGGGGTTCCTTCATACATATGAACTCCGAAGGTGAGAAGGTCGAAATTTTCTATACAGCGGGTCCACATGGTTTGATTTGGATGAAGCAGCCAAAGAATTGCCCAACTAAGAGTTGCATTGTGATATGATTATTTTTACTTTTAATCTTCATTTATGTATGTCCCCAATTTTTATAAACACACAGCGGCACCCAAGTAAAAAAGAAGCGACAGAAATTACGGCACAAAAGACTTATTTGAATAAATTTATTTTAATGGTCACCGTCTTAATTTGCAGGAATTTCGGGGGAAGAAGTTATTTTAAAATAAAACAAGTAAGGAAGGCTAAGTTCGGGTGTAACCAAACATTATATACTCAGCGTGAGCTTCAATTGTACATTTCATTTCAGATAAATTACTTTTCTGCATAACACGTGGCACCACCCGTTTAAAAAAAATGTCTCTCCATTTCCTCTTACAATAAAACTTAATAAGTGAAATATCATTGATTCAAACTATTTTTTGCTAAATTATAGCTTATTATTCTAGTCTACGACCCTTTTAAACTTGTTTTATATAAAAGTGGGTGTGGTCTTTTACCGATCCCGTCCATTTTTATTAGAAATATTTTCCGCTATAAGGAAAATATGTGTACACAATTTCATTACGATATGTTAATTTTTCTTCGAGTTATGGCTCCTTTTTTCCAATTATTTGTTATAAATCCACTTGGGAAATGAAATACCATTGTTATAAAGCTCTTTTTTGCAAAGATATGGCTTATTGTATTCGTCCACGGCCCTTTTAAAAATCTTTTATATAAAAGTGGGCGTGGCCCTTAACCGATTTCTTAAATTTTTTTTTCAAAGCATTCCTTATAGTAAAGGCAACCTCTCTGCCGAATTTTGTTACGATAGGTTTAACTGTTTTTGAGTTATGATTAATAATATTTGTAGAATTGATTTTATCACAATTAGCCGGTGCCACGCCCATTTAAAAACATGTTTTCAAATTTTATCAAGAGTCTCAATATCAGTCCACATATCAAATTTCAACATTCTAGGTGTATTACTTACTAAATAATCAGCTTTTTTGTGTTTTCCAAAATTTTCAATACCAATCTATTCTGGGTCCAGATAAGCTCTTGCACCAAATTTAGTGAAGACGGACGGACGGACGGACATGGCTCAATCAAATTTTTTTTCGATGCTGATGATTTTGATATATGGAAGTCTATATCTATCTCGATTCCTTTATAGCTGTACCACCAACCGTTATCCAATCAAAGTTAATATACTCTGTGTGCAAAGCACGCTGAGTATAAAAATGCGCCGCTTAGCTTATTCTACCTTATGTAAGAATTTTAACACGATTTTTAGTTGCATAACGACAAGAAAGTAGTAATAATAATGAAGTAACATAAATGCCTTAGCGGAACAAAATTAGTAATGTCAAATTTTTGTATCGGTTATCGTTTCTCATAAAACTTTAATAAAACACCCGATTTCAGGATTTGCTTCAAAAATACCCTAAATTGGAACTTGTTCCACGAACGCTCTATTCAGCGCTATTTCAATACATTTTTACGTTTGCGTAAGGGTGTTTTTAAAATAAATTCTGAAATACGGCATTCTTCAGAAGTCTTCTGAGATAGGACATTTTCTAAACGCCAATCAAGATATGGTGATATTCCACTTAGCAGTCGATATATTTCACATTTTTGTGTTTGTCACCACATATATGTATATAATAACTTTTCGTTTCATACCTATAATGTACAGCACCATTTTTAGTATACTCGGCTCCAAACATGATATTTAAATAAAACATTAACTGATATCTTTCGAATAGCTAACGGAAACAATCTTAAAAATATCCTAATTGGTTCTGCAATTATTTCGAAATTATCTCGAAATGATCTTGAAAAAGGTCCAGAAATGGTCCTAAGTGATGCAGAAAGAGTCTCGAAATTATTTTGAAGACAATCCCGAAATGGTACTGGAATAATCTCGAAATGAAGGGGTCTTAAAATATTCACAACATAGTTCTTAAAAGAATTCCCAAACAGGTTTAGCATGATTCCAAAATAATCCCAAAATTATCCCTCAATCAATCAATAAACTGTTGTGGAATGAGCCGGATTAGTCCAGGAAACAATACCGACAATACAAAATGGTCCTCAGACAGTCACAAATTGATTCTTAAATAGCCCAGAATCGACGGGCATAAAATTAATCAAGCATTAGTCTTGAAATAATCGTAACATGATTGTGAAATATTCTCGAATCGATCAAGAAAACTATCGCGAAAAGTCTTCGAAGTGATCTCGAAAGTCTCGAAATCAATCATTTGGAAATATTCCCGAAATCACTCCAATACGAGAGCAAAAAACAAACCAGCAATTATTACGATACGGTTGTGGAATGACCCGATCAATGTTGGAAACAATACCGAAATGGTCTTGAACTCATCCTGAAAATGTTCCGAAATGATCCTTAAACGGTCACGAATTGGTTCTGAAATGGCCCCGTATCAGAACTACCCCAGAACTAGTCCAGAAATGATCTTAACACGATAGTAAAATATTCTCGAATAGATTCAGAAAGCAATCGCGGAAAGTCTTCGAAGTGATCTGGAAAGTCTCGAAATCAATCATTTGGAAATAGTCACGAAATCACTTCAATACGATAGCAAAAAAAAACTAGCAGTTATTACGATACGGTTGTGGAATGACGCGGATTAGTGTCGGAAACAATACCGAAATGGTCTTGAAGCCATCCCGAAATAGTTTCCAGGATGAGCGCGTTTAGGAAGTTTAACCAAAACCTTTGTAAATGTTGGCGTTTTACTCAGCCAATAACTATGTCATGCTTACGAAAAAAAGGAAAGATTACACTGGTTTACAGCCAAAATGCACCAGACGCCATTATGAATTCCTATGTAAAATCACCCCCTGATTCCGAAAATAAAGGTTATTTTTTTAATTTTAATTTTAATACCTTTATATTAAGTCGCTTTCATGTTTGTCCCCTCATTTCCATATGAATTTTTGACCCACGAAAAAGTCTTTTTCGGTAACTTCTCGTTGAGCTAGACACTTGATACTTAGAACATAGTTCAGATCTGGGAGCATTACAATGCAAGTAAAAAATCCGCTAGGTGGCGCACGGATATACAGAAAATTTATTTTAAAATGGAAATTGTGCGATCGACTTTTATCTAACTTCTCGGCGATCCAGAGACTTGAATCTTAGCATATAGTTTGCGAATCGATGGTTCGTTGAAAACAAAATGCCGCCAGGTGGCAGACGAATCGAGAAAAACGAAAATCCGAACCCGGTGACAATGCAACATTTGACCAAAAAAATTTCGCTAGGTGGCGCATGGATCGAGATATTGAGATAACTAGTTTTAAATTGGGAATCTTGCAATCGATTTTCAACTAACTTCCTGGATATCTAGAGACATGAAACCTGAAATTTAGCATAAAACTCGGTGACAGTGCAATGTTTGATCAAAAAATTTGAGCTACGTAACACACAAGTCGAACTATTTAGAAGATTAGGCCATACCTTCATGGCTAGCCTCCTGATTGTTGCAGGCGTTGTAGAATTCCACCTCGTTGAAGGCCCAACTCAATGCACGTCCTTGCATACTTTTAGGCGTACGCGACTTTCACCACGATTCTTTTAGATTTAAGCTGACAAAGGAGGTGGAATTCTCTTGTTATGATGCACATACGCCTGCAATGAAAATTCACCACATCATCAATTGTGTTGAACTTACTTCCTCAACAATTGTGATCATATGCACCAACAACGATTGCTTTGCATTATCCGGCTTCGCCAATTATGAGAATAATCGCCAACAAGAATCATTCACCACATTCATCCTCTTTGTCCAGCTCACCCGCTCAACCAATATCAAGAACATCGAACAGCTATAATAATTCAGCAATTTATATGTAGCACACATACATCTTTCTACAGTCACCTAAGCCGAATAAAGATATAGACGTAGTACGTCCGAGCAACGCCAAAGAACGGCGTTAGGAATTACTTAAATTACTAATCAAAGTTGCAATTGCCTTTTTGTAGGCAGCACTAAAAAATTTAAAATAAAATGATGATAAAAAAATTTTAAGGACAACCTTTATATAAATGGGCCAAATTTTAATTTTAAATAATCAATTAGTTAAACCCAAGTACATGGTTTTCCTTAAAATGAAAGACTGCTCCACCTTTATAATTTTAAATCCCAAAATTCTATTACAAGAGCTATTGTTAAAGTTTATTAATCAAAATTCAACAAGACTATGTCTGTATTAAAGGAAAAATTGCCTTCTATTTTTTGGTCCATTTATACAAAGGTAGTCCTTAAAATTTTTTTATCATCTTTTTATTAATTCTATGGTAACGTTTTTGAGATATTTACGAATAAATTGAGTCCACTAATCATATATATCTCAAGAACGAATTGAGCAATTTAAAAACGGTTTGAAGCTTTTAAAAGGTAATAAAATTTGCTATAAACTGTGCATACAATACTTTTTGCTAAGCCCTGTAGATTTAAAGATAACGAACAATCATTACGAATTTTTTCAATTTTTTTTTATAAATATAAAAAAAATTGTATTTCGCGAGGAAGGATCTCGAAAACTTTTTATTTTTTTGCAGATATTTTTTCTCTGTTTTATTACAAAAAAAATAAGCTTTCATAGAACAAAATCGATGAACTAATACAAAATTCATAAGCATTCAAATAAATATATCCACATAGTAAAACTTAAGTACCCTACAAATATTAGCATATATACATTTATTCTGTCTTAACTCTATGATCTTATTTTATAATTGAAAAAGCTATGTGTCTTGTTTTGACGCTTATTTAGATTAGGGTCGGTTTCTCTTATCAGAAACCAACAGTAGTCACCCATTATAGAGACATCCCAGAATCCCTGATACCGACTTTCAATCATTTTCATTTGCTGGTGAAACTTTTCGCCATGCTCGTCACTTTCGTCGCCAAGATTTTGCGGCACAAAATTTAAATGGGAGTGTAGAAAATGAGTTTTTAAAGACATATTTACTGCTGAAACAAAATAAAGAAGTAACGACCTTTTCAAAAGAATCCCACGCTGCTGCCTCCACTGGTGACAATAGTTCTTTGAAATGGTTATTGGTCATCATTTTCCTTATTTGCGGTCACACAAAAATCCCTTCCTTTATTTTTGCTTCTGAAATCTCTGGACATATCGTCTTCAAATGATGAAAAGCTTCGCCTTCTTTTTCGAAAGTCTTGAACATTTTTTTGATAGGGCCGAGCTTGATGTGGAGCGGAGGTAGAATTATTTTTTCCTTCTTTATAAGTGGGAAGTATTTTATGTTATCCACTCCAACTTGAAACTCCATTCGTTCTGGCCAATCCTTTATGATGTAGATGTCTTGACGAGATCGGCTATCACATTTGCATAGAAAGCAACAGTGTGTCCACTTTGTAGCCCACATAGCATTCCAACGACTTTAAGATCGACACATATTTTCCAATCATGTTCTTCGTATTTGATTAATTTGAGCAATTTTTGCATTATCGCATACGTTTCCTTCGTATTTACTGCATGCGCGATCGGGATTGATGGCTTTTGGTTGTCAATATGCAATAATACGGCCTTTAGACTTAATTTATTGCCGTCTATGAACAATCGCCACTCTTTTGAATCATATGGTTCACCAAAACTGTTTGAATAACCAGCAATATCTTTGCAGTAACAAACACTGTCCTCCTTCGTATAGTACTTGGAAAATTGTTCGTGACGAGTTCTATAATATGTTACCATAACATCGGATGAAACAAATTTAAATTGTTGCATACGAGAGGAGTGTAGTTCGGCCCTTTCCTTTGACAATTCCAAATCCCTTATCCAATCATTGAGTTGTACTTGTGACAAAGAGTTTCTTTCGTTTACGTTTGAAATCCAGTTACAAAATGATACCACGTAATCAGATACTGCTGTTGACCATGAAACTGGAGCCGGAACTAAAGTTAATTTGATTCTGGCAATGTAGCTTCCGTTGAATTTAGTTCTGGTAATGACACTGTAATGACTTCCAACCCCAAGTACTTTTGTAGTACAAATATATCAGTCCGTTGAATGGTAAGTTGGTTCCCTCCACTTCATTGGTGTAATAAATTTCATATGTCGCCTAAATAGATAGTTTCAGAAATTAGTCAGCTATGCATTAAAAGGGAGCTAAGTTCCTAATTTTTACAACGCATCTTTTTGTCTCCGGTTTCCGAAAAAATCAATTCGACTCGACATGTGGTGCACACAGTATTCGGTGTCCATAGTTTTTCATTGTTTTTAGACTCAGTTCCAAAATACTTATAGTATGTAACTTTCAAAGAGATTTTTGAAACACAGTCGACATATCTGACGATCATTGTACACTCAAACTCTCGCGCCCTTTTATTCATATTATATTTTTAAGTAAATGACGGTTTATAAACTGCAATTATAAACTGAACAGTATCCGGCGAGCCTTGCAGATATTACGAAGGAACAAGGCGAATGTACTATTATTTATACTTAGATCAAGTAAAAATTCAAGCCTTCCTACAAAAAAAAGGTTCCCTAGTTCTACAAAGAAAACACTACCTGCCTTAAAAATATGCTCTTGACTTGAAATGTACCTGGGTTTGAGAAAACGACAATAACAGTTTTTTGTATCTAAGAAACGCTTCGAAGTCTACCTGCTAACTAAACTGATATACGAATACTAACACATATGTACCAGTAGGGTACTTAAGTATTAAATGGATATATTTACTTGAATGCTTAGCTTTTGTATTAGTCCATCGATTTTGTTGAATGAAAGCTTATTTTTTTGTAATAAAACAGAGCTTAGAGAGAAAGAAAAAAGTCTGCAAAAAAATTAAATGTTTTCGAGATCCTTCCTCGCAAAGCACAATTTTTTTATATTCTTACAAAAAAAATTGAAAAAATCCGTAATGATTGTTCGTTATCTTTAGAATCTCCAGGCTTTAGCAAAAAGTTTGTATGCGCAGTTTATAGAAATATTGGAGATGTATATGATTAAGTGGACCAATTTTTGTTTTTTTTGTTGTGAAAAAACGGTAATTCGTAAATATCTCAAAAACCTTACCATAGAATTAAAAATAACATTGATTTTCGGAACCAGGGGTGATTTTACTAGGAATTTCATAATGGGGTCTATGGTGCAGTAAAAAAAATTGGAATTTGTGATCCAGTGTTTTCAATCAGTTTAACAGTACTGGCTAAAATGGTTGCTTTAAAATGGTTCTATTTCCGACAGGGTGCTTACATAAATACTTAAAAAGTGTGTGTGTGATTATGACCTCTTATCTAGTATAAGCGTTACTTTTTGGCGGTAGGCCAATAACCTTTGTATGGTCATCAAACTGGTACCTAAACATGAATTATAGGAGCATTCCATGGTTCGTCGGCCCTACGTACCATTTTACAGCTTTGTCCCTTAGCTAAAATTAAACCAAATCATAGTCGAACATAGTATGAGTGAATTATTATTGTTTTTAGTAAATTTCCTAGAAACTTCTATAGAAATATTCTTTTGTGTAAATAAAAATAGAAAATAAGCTTACGTTTGTACGTGATATCTCCAGTCCACCAGGATTCTTAGTTATTGTGGTTAGGCGAGGCTCTGGCGATGGATGACTAAACAAATTCAACGTAAACATATTAAATCATTCCGGAGCACAGTATCTGAATGGTGCTATTTTCCGAAAAGTCCAGGTCTATATCCGGAAATGAATAATCAACATATATACAACTTTCCAAGCCTACGGGGAGCCTCCTTATCGCAACAAGAAGAAGGACAAGATAAAAGTTTACTAAAACATGAAAAATATTATACCTATTTAGGGAACGATGAAAATCATTTTCACTCACACAATATGAAAACTGTCAAATTGTTTTATACAAATAAGTTTATTTATGGATCTACATATGGAGTATGTTTGCCACTATTGCTCATTGATCTAACATTAATCCGAGTTCTATTCTATTCGAGATCTATTCTGTTTGCAAAATAGATTTCGATTACAAATCTTATAGCACAACAGGGGTCCAGCTTTTAAATTTTGATTTTCCTCATCTATACAGAAGAGTTGGAGACGTAAATTACCTAAAATTTATATATTTTTGACACACACATTCTCAACTTTTTTAACCTATTGAATATGCAGAAGTATAAAAAGTTTTGTAGAACAATATGCGATTATAAAATTGAAATGATCACGTATGCTTTTCCTCATGTTGAGGATTTCGCAACTGTCAACAAAATTTAATTATGGTGCTCAGAGTCCCGTTATCGTCGGCAATGCCATTCTATCTAAGACAACAAAGAGAATGGGATAAAAGATTGAAAACTAATAGTTTTCAAACCTATTAAAAAACGTATATTATAGTCATGGCGGAACTATACAAGGTGGCAGCATGATGAGTGCTGATTTTGTACTTTTTAATGATTTGATACATCAACTGCCTGCACAGTACGATTTTGACATTAGTCCATCGATTTACAAAAAGAAAGTACATGGAACTTTTATTTATGTTTGTAGGTATGTCACCGTGCTGCCACCTCCCAGAGGTCAGGAAGGCTTGTAGGCTTTAGATCTCTCATACGTCGATCCCATTCTTCCCAAAATAGCTCGATGGGATTCAAATCGGGGATTTTGGTGGCCACTCCATTGTATCAAGGTCACCTGCACTTTTTTCGTTCTAAATAAGAAGTACAATGTTTTGGTGTATGTTTCGGATCGTCATCTTGTTCGTAAATGAATCCACGACCAATCAAATTAATGCCAAATGGTATTGCATGGCGTTGGAGTATACTGTGATACTGCTCTTTTTTCATAACTCCTTCAACTTTTTTTAGTTGACCAACGCCAGCGTAGCTAAAACAGCCCCAAACCATCACTGAGCCACCGCCATGTTTCACAGCTGGCACAGTGCAATCTGCTTTGAATCTTGCATTGACGTTTCTGCGAACATATTGACGCCTATGGCTACCGAAAAGTATGAATTTTGATTCGTCTGACCATAAAACTGATTACCCCTGATCAATCGTCCAGTCAATGTGTTCTTGAGCGAACTTCAGTATTTTCTGTTTATTTACTGGCCGTAGAAGTGGCTTTCTGACAGTAATGCGTCCAATCATACCTTTTTCTTTAAGCCAGCCTTTGACAGTTGATTTCAGCACGAATTTATGATGCAGATTTCCGTCGTTTGACTTACTTATTGCATATACATATTTTGTTGTCAGTTATTTGATTTGTACTTTCTCGGCCGACCAGATCGTTTTTCTGTTAGTATTTTGTCCAGTTTCCCGATATCTTTTAATGGCCGTATGAACTGAACACAAAAGTTTGTCTATTTCTCAATAGTTTTTCCCTGTCTTTTTGCAAAATAATGATTTGGATTCGTATTTCGACTGATATTTCCTTTCGCTTGACCATTTTCCATCTGGAAAAATACAATTCTGAGGCTATTTCAACATCTATTTTTATCTTGTTCTAATACTTTCGGACTGTACTGTATGTTTTTGCCAACTACAAGAAAGGGGTGATAGATTGAAAAGTAATCATTCACTGTGCGATAAATACACAGAGATTTTGGGATCATCCTTTTCCGGACACAGATGCGGTACGTTTCGGTTACAAGCAGCATTGAGGTACAACCCCCTCTAGTTCCATAGGGAGCTTTCGATCGCCAGCGCCTCGCCTGCTACAGAAACACGATTTACCACGGCTAGGTGATGCATTTTCTATTATCGTAGTCATGGTATGAGTTCCACCTTCCATCCCTACCAAAGTGTAAATTTGATTTTGCTGTTTTGATTTGATATTTTAAATCACATTTATTTTATAAACATACAGGTATAAGTAAACATACGTGTGTTTTGGAGAAACGCATATATGTATATATTGTATGTTCCTGTAAACATTGACTATTATTATATCTTCGGTTCATAACTGGACTGTCTAGTGTCATAAAATTTGTTTACATTTTTTACAATAAACATCATACAAGCAAAAGCCACCTTTTGTTATCTTGTTCATAATTCAGCTATTAACTTGAGAAGTGAATATTCGTATCCATAAAATGTATAGTTATTTATACATTAGGGAGGAGATTTTGCACAAAAACTTAGACGCAGCATGGGTTAAGACTGGACTTGATTGGACCGAAAAAGGCTCCGAAGAGATTTACAAGGTATAATTGAATAGCTGTCACCTTTTTGTATTGATATAGCGTTGTTTAAATTTTTCCCTAATTATTTAATAAATTAGGGTATTTGTATTATCGTTAACAGATTGAAATCAAAATTTTCATAATTTGAGATTTTATGGTACCCCAAAATAGATGGCTGGCGGGATTATGATCACATATACAATATAGTGTCTTTGAATCTTATTTTTATAATGAAAATATATGAACAAATAAAACTTCGTTTGTGTTTTCCTAAAACATTTAAATTTTGGACTACTTCTGTTTACAAAAAAAAATGCGGACAAATTCTTCTTAAGGTACAGAGTAAGACAAATACTCATTAGGTGACCAAAACATCACATGCGATTTTTTTTCATAATAACGTAACGTTAAAGTCCGCAACTAAACATGTACATAAACTATTAGTTGAGAGTAAGTGATCCTTAGGTGTAGATGAAAAAATACTATTTACAGAAATTTAATGCTAACTATCGTATATTTTTTGAACTTGATAAAATTTTCATCTTCTTTTATTACGGTAAACACTCAAGCATCTCTTTTTTCTGTAGCGTGTGCAAAACTATTACCCTTATAGCTGAGCGAGTCACTCTAAACATCCATACACTTCGTTTCTTTCTTCCAGAACAGGAAAAAATTATGGCAGACTTCATCAAACCATCTGAACTGTTTAAATAATAATAAAACGGCCTTAAATGAAAGTATGAAAGAGTTTAGGGATCAGGAATGTCCACCAGCAACTTTCTATTTTTCGGTTGGTCCTCAGTGGCTTCTTGGATTTGTGCCCAATATGTTAGTTGGGAGTCCAACCTTACTCCTAAATAGTAGAAAATTAAAAATGTTTGTTTAATACGTAGCGAAGGCCTATCCTAATGTGCTCTAACCGCCATTGGTGAGAAGTAGAAAATTATAATTATATAATATTTGGAAATATTTATCTGTTGAAAGACTATGACTAATTGATTACGTGTGAACAATATATTTAGGTATGCTTACTTATTATATTCGAAGAAGCAATTAAACGGGTCCACTTTTTATTATCTAGAAGAAAACAAAGCGATCTGGTTCGAAACATATATTATCAATATATTATATTCGTTTTAAATTTAGTGGCTGGAAACTTGTAAGTATGATTGCTTATTGTGGCACTCCCACCGTATCACCATCATAATTGCTCATTTTAGGCGGCTCCACTTGAATTTGGTAACAGGGACCCTAATGTTTGGCTCGGAATCAGGAACGGCGTAGAGAGGAGGTGAAAAGAAACGCGAAGTATTCCATATAAAACATACGCGTAATATTGATGGCCTTTCCGTGACGCCAACGTTGTTTCGGGATAGGCTGTATAATCTACAAGTAAAAATGAATACATTGCAAAGAAAAAAAACCCAGAATCTTCGCTAGCTAGGTTGTGCTATGCGAATGGTTGAAGCCGTTAAAACTCGTTAAGTTTAAAAATTTATACTCGGATTTGGTGGTAAGGGATGGCGGGGACCTTGACTGAGTTGGGAGGGACAGGTGAAAAAGCCAGTCTTCTCTCGTTTTGCTCCTAATTGACAATGATGATATTGAGCAAACCTTCCAGTTTTAGCTGAACGGTTATCTTATCGCACTGAGAAAAATGCCTTGACTGCTGTGTAAATGTCGATATTGTGCCAATATATTTCATGCAAATAGCAGTTGCAAATTTTAACAAATTTTTTTGCCAATTCGCGACTTCTCTTTTTATTTTCGATAATTTACGAAAAAACTTCCATGAATTGTGTTACTAAAAAAGCAAATCTCAGGAACCAATGTGGAATTTAAAGCACTTAAAATTTTTTCTTTTTATACCTTTCATGAAAATGAAATGGTATGGATATTAAGTTTGTCACGAATCTCAAAATTATAAGTCCTTAAAGGAGAAGAGATAGACCCACCAATAAGTATATCGATGTGATCAGGATAACGAGCTGTGTTGATTAAGCCATGACCGTCTGTCTGTTTGTCTCTTTGAATGCAAACTAGTGCCTCAGTTTTTGGGATATCTCGATACAATTTGGTGAGCGAGTATATTTGGATGTCCGATTAGACATTTGTCGGAACCGTCCGGATCGGATCACTATTGCATGTGGAGGATACAACCGATTTTTCGGAAAAGAGAATATTTGCCATATCTTCCCAAATTTATCATATTGAAGCTTCAAACTTCACCATATGCTTGCGCAAATTGCATATATTATTGTCTAAAAAAATGGATTAGAAAGGTTGTATATATAGCATATATACCCCACAACCGATTGTTCAGATCATAAATTGTTTGTAATTTCTCCCTGATTTTAACGGCTAGAAGATTCAAATTTCATTAAATGCTTACACATATACCACATATTGTTGTCTGAAAAAATCGAAAAGATCGGTAGTATATATAGCATATATGCCGCACAGCCGATTCTTCAGATAAGAAACTTTCCGCAATTTCTACACCATTTTAAGAGTTAAAAGATTCAAATTTCACCAAATGCTTACGTATAGGGCAATCATTGTTGTATGAAAAAATTGTATAGATCGGTCGTATACCTATATAGTGTAAATCCCATATAGCCGATTGTTCAGATGAAACTTTTTATAAATTCTGCCCCATTTTAACAGCTAGAAGCTTCAAATTTCACCTGTCTGTCTATTTGAACTAAAATTAGTTTTTTTTTACAAATCGGCGAGATTATATTTTCCTTCAGAAGCTTTAGAAGGAAGAAATACACTCGAAGTAGTTGCCAAACCACTTTCGAGGGGCGACCCCGCTTAGTATTCCTTCACTCTGATATATTAAAGTTGCTTTTCTCAGGTCTCGAAGAGCATGCCGACCTACTTACAATGAGTGATCATGTTTTAGAATAACTTTCTAAAGTAGATTGATGTGAGTTGTCCTGTCATTGGAGACGGAACCCCACTATTAGTTAGACCTGCACACTATCTCTAAGTCTCACAAAAAATTTAATCGGATTATAGTTCATCATGAAAGATATCACGCCTTCGGCTCAGCCGAAGACAGCAACGTCCTTACTTGTTTAAAGTAAAATCGAATCAGCCACCAAACTGAACTCCAAGTAAAAATTTTAATTGACGAAGCTTGATAAAAATAGCTCTGCTTTTTTCGTCTTCGCTACAACATATGTATAACTATATAGGATTTCTGTCAGAATACAAGCTCTTAGCCGTAAGCGTAAATAAACATTTACTGTTACTTTTGGGCTCATTCGACCGGTCTAATTAATTTATACAAAAAATATAAGCAAGTTTCATAAAACCCGCAGATAATTGTAATATTCAAATATTGCAAATGCGTACGTGGTTTATTGTACGAAAAATACTTAGAAAACAATTTATAAAATTTCTTGATAATTATATAAAAAGAAGAAGAAGAAGAAGACGTTTATTTTTGTAATGCTAGTTTGAGCAATGTATACCCAAATGCATAACTCGCTTAGAACTAGAGTTGTTACTATGGCAGTCTCTACAAATATATACTCGAGTGTTCTGTTCAAGTACCAAGTATTTTTTGTAGTCGATTACCTCGTACAAGTACTGTCATAGTATCGATAACAAGGCACAGTATAGACGCATTACTCGTTCAACTATTGCCTCCCGAATTGGTGACAGCTCGCAGGAAACAAACATTAATTTTCCGAAATATTGTATTTATTCGTTTATTTCATTAATTGGTTTTCCAGAGCCATCGCCAAATTCGATGCTCATTTTAACTTATGACACTGGCGCACAAAAAAAAATAGCCATACATACATATATTCGACCAGACTCTGCGACAAAGTACTAGGATTTGCTGAACTCGAATTTGAGGTTCAAAATCCTAGTACAGTCGCAATTCAAAAAAGTAAGAAATAGAAAGATAATTGTACAGTTTATGAAGGGACTAAACATTAAACTCACATGTTTGGTGGTGCTCTCTTTCTCTTTTTGAGTGTATTCTTTTGCTGACACATTTTCATCAGAAGCATTGCTGAGTCTGATTTTTGTATCTTGCAGAGGAGTGACGCCGATTCATGAAAAACAGGGATATAAAGAAAATTCTAATTTTCTTGGCCACAAATATTTCACGAAAAAGAGAGAACATTCTATTTTTCCTTGAATGTTTTTTTTAGATGTGGAAACAATGCATTATGCATAAAACACGTTCATCACAGGATTAATTTTCACAAGTTTTACTTTAGATATTTAATGAGTACGATACGAAGTAGTGGTATAGACTACTTTCCCTCATCATTTTTTAGTTTCGATTACTTTTCTCGATCCCTTGTAATGAGTACAGGTATCGAGTACGTGGAACTAGACTGACATATTTCAACCTTTTTATACCTTTCATGATTTCATATTTGTTTTAATATCAATATTTCATAGAAACTTAGATTCAAAAAACCTATTTATCTTCCAAGATTCAAAAAAGTATTAAAATTTTCAATCAAAGAACCAAAAGAAAAAGTTTTGTAACCCTTTTAGTTTTAGTTTCACAAAGCATTATTTGTACTCAAAAATCAAGTTGAATTTTTATAATTTTCTTTCATCTAAAAGCAAGGCGAATTCAGTACCAGGTGTTGTTATCCCAACAGCTGATTGCTTCTCTTGATTATTTTCCATACAACGCCTTGTACTACAACATGTCAGATAATCGGAATCAATGAACATTTTCTTTTGACTTGTCATTCTTCTGCACGGCGAAATGATTGAAATCGCTTTGCCACCACCTGGTAAGGATTCTTGATCTAAAAGAAAGCGACAAACATTTCCGAAACTTGTTTTTTTCTATATTTATTTTTTAGCTATTTTTTTCATTTTACTTTACACTGATCGAAACAAAAATTTTTTACGACGAATTAACCACTTTAAATTCTCTTCGTATGTTGTATGGAGAATATTTCTGCTATATAAAGTCATGACGATATTTATACTCTCTACTAGCATATTCTAATTTTGGTCTATCTGCACAACTTTTAAGTATTTTTACCCTCTTACTCTTCCTTCCCTTCTCTATCTCTCTTCCTATCTTTTCATTCACTCTTCCCTCTGACTTCTCTTTTTCTGCGTCACTTTGTCCCTCCCAGTCTTTTCACTCACTTCCTTTCCGCTCCATCTATCCATATCTCTCTTTCTTCGTCGAACTCTATCTCTTTCTCCTTCCATTTTTTCTCTTCTCTCTAGTTCTTCTTGTCTTTCTCCATCCCTTTTTTCCAGTCCCAGTCCCAGTCACAGTGCCGCTCCCAGTCCCAATCGCAGTCCCAGTTCTAGTTCCAGTCCCAGTCGGTCCCGGCTCCATTTTCCAAAAAAGTGTCATAAATACTTATCTAGGCAAAGAGCCTACCTATATGCGGTTAAGTAGCTCAGGAATCCATCGCAGACAAACAACAACAGGAACTTATTATATATTAAGATTAGGAATTGCTCTTTGTGAAGCTTGCTACTCTACTCTCCATAAAATGTCCTTAGGAAAAAACAAGCTCAGCCAAGAAATACAGCTGCGAGCACGAGAATAGCTATGCCAATTTTTAAAAATTTTCATCAATTATATACTTCTTTGATAATTTAAGAAATAAATGCATGCATAACTGAAACTATGCAAACCAATCCCAAAATGTTTTTGATGAACATAGCAAAATCGAGAAGTCTGAATATTGCTTCGAGAAAATTTTACAGACAAAATTTTCTTGAACGGTTTTTTATGTGCAATTTTAAGGGAGATGAATAGCACATTTTAGAGTAAAATTTAATGTACTCACGGCCGGCCGCCGTGGTGTGGTGGTAGCGTGCTCCGCCTACCACACCATATGTCCTGGGTTCACACTCCGGACAAAGCATTGTTATAATTTTATAAACAAATTTTTTCAGTTTGAAAGTGATTTGGCAGGCACTCCGAGTGTAATGAATGCAATGAAAGCCTTTTCAGTGAAAACGCTTCTATCTGCCTTGCAGATGCCATTCGAAGTCTGCATAAAACATGTAGGCCCCGCCCCGCTAATTTGTAGGAAAAATTAAAAGGAGCACGACGCAAATTGGAAGAGAAGCTTGGCTTAAATCTTTTCTGAGCTTATCGCGCCTTACATTTATTTTAATTTTTAAATGGTATTTTCGGTTTATTGGTTTACAATACTTAATTTTTTTTTCGAATACTTTAAAATACATAAACTAAATCTGAAACATAGGGTTTTTACTGCCTTCAAATAAGATTGCTATGATAATATATTAATTTAGTAAATATTGTATAAGTGGTTAAAACATTCTAACTGGGTTACATGTATGAGTTTTGGGTATATAGATTTTATATGAGAGTTTGACTTAAGTAACGTCATAATCGTCTGAGTTTGAAACAAAGCACATATATGTCATCATGAAAAAAAGCAATAATATTAATGAGATATTTTGTGTTTTTGTTTAATTTTTGTTTAATTTTTGCCATACGCACATATTGTTTTAAATCATATGCTTGAGTCGCTAAATATGTACATATGTATGTATATACAAATATTCATACATATGCAAATGATGCTGAATAACAAATTATACAAATTTTTAAAATGTAAACAAAAAAATAACTCTTCTTTTGTTGGAAAAGAATAAAAATGTAAGCGATGCTAATTAGTGGGACTTTTGAATTTTCTTTAGTATAAAAGTGACGAAAGTATAACGAAACGAATAAGTTTGAAATTGAGCTTTGGCGAGTGTTGAGCGCGGTAATTTTGTAACAATTAAAACGATTCAAATTAAATTAAAAGATGTACAATTTTGTAAGTTGCCTCAAAGTAAAATATATAAAAAACAAGTAAGGAAGGCTAAGTTCGGGTGTAACCGAACATTACATACTCAGTTGAGTGCTATGGAGACAAAATTAGGGAAAATCACCATGTAGGAAAATGAACCTAGGGTAACCCTGGAATGTGTTTGTATGACATGTGTATTAAATGGATGGTATTAAAGAGTATTTTAAGAGAGCCATGGTTCTATAGGTGGACACCATTTAGGGATATCGCCATAAAGGTGGACCAGGGCTGACTCTAGAATTTGTTTGTACATGTGGGTATCAAATGAAAGGTGTTAGTGAGTTTTTTAAAAGGGAGTGGGCCTTAGTTCTATAGGTGACGCCTTTTCGAGATATCGCCATAAAGGTGGACCAGGGGTGACTCTAGAATTTGTTTGTACGATATGGTATCAAATGAAAGGTGTTAATGAGTATTTTAAAAGGGAGTGGGCCTTAGTTCTATAGGTGGACGCCTTTTCGAGATATCGCCATAAAGGTGGACCAGGGTGACTCTAGAATTTGTTTGTACGATATGGGTATCAAATGAAAGGTGTTAATGAGTATTTTAAAAGGGAGTGGGCCTTAGTTCTATAGGTGAACGCCTTTTCGAGATATCGCCATAAAGGTGGACCAGGGGTGACTCTAGAATGCGTTTGAGCATGTGGGTATCAATGAAAGGTGTTAATGAGTATTTTAAAAGGGAGTGGGCCTTAGTTCTATAGGTGAACGCCTTTTCGGATATCGCCATAAAGGTGGACCAGGGTGACTCTAGAATGCGTTTGTAGCAATATGGGTATCAAATGAAAGGTGTTAATGAGTATTTTAAAAGGGAGTGGGCCTTAGTTCTATAGGTGTACGCCTTTTCGAGATATCGCCATAAAGGTGGACCAGGGGTAACTCTAGAATGCGTTTGAGCAATGTGGGTATCAAATGAAAGGTGTTAATGAGTATTTTAAAAGGGAGTGGGCCTTAGTTCTATAGGTGGATGCCTTTTCGGGATATCGTTATAAAGGTGGACCAGGGTTGACTCTAGAATGCGTTGGTACAATATGGGTATCAAACGAAAGGTTATAATGAGTATTTTAAAAGGGAGTGGGCCTTAGTTCTATAGGTGGACGCCGTTTTCGGGATATCGCCATAAAGGTGGACCAGGGTTGACTCTAGCATGCGTTGGTACAATATGGGTATCAAACGAAAGGTTATAATGAGTATTTTTAAAAGGGAGTGGGCCTTAGTTCTATAGGTGGACGCCGTTTCGAGATATCGCCATAAAGGTGGACCAGGGGTGACTCTATAATGTGTTTGTACAATATGGGTATCAAATTAAAGGTTAATGAGGGTTTTAAAAGGGAGTGGTGGCAGTTGTGTATGTGAAGGCGTTTTCGAGATATCGACCAAAATGTGGACCAGGTTTACCCAGACCATCATCTGTCGGGTACCGCTAATTTATTTATATATGTAATACCTGCCAAGATTCCAAGGGCTTTTGATCTCGTCCTGCAGAACTTTTTCATTTTATTTTACTTAATATGGAAGGTTCCACACCCATTTTACAAAGTTTTTTTTCTCAAGTTTGCGTCAATAAACCAATGCAATTACCATGTTTCATCCATTTTTTCGTATTTGGTATAGAATTATGGCTTTTTTTTCATTTTTCGTAATTTTCGATATCGAAAAAGTGGGCGTGGTCATAGTCGAATTTCGGCCATTTTTTATACCAATAGAAAGTGAGTTCAGATAATTACGTGGACTGAGTTTAGTAAAGATATATCGATTTTTGCTCAAGTTATCGTGTTAGCGGCCGAGCGGAAGGACAGACGGTCGACTGTGTATAAAAACTGGCGTGGCTTCAACCGATTTCGCCCTTTTTCACAGAAAACCGTTATCGTCCTAGAATCTAAGCTCCTACCAAATTTCACAAGGATTAGTGAATTTTTGCTTCGACTTATGGCATTAAAAGTATCCTAGACAAATTAAGTGAAAAAGGGCGGAGCCACGCCCATTTTGAAAATTTCTTTTATTTTTGTATTTTGTGGCTCCATATCATTACTGGAGTTGAATGTTGACATAATTTACTTATATACTCTAAAGATATTAACTTTTTTTTTAAATTTGAGTTAAACATTTTTTTTAAGTGGGCGTGGTCGTTCTCCGATTTTACTAATTTTTATATAGCAATAGCAGTAACGTTCCTGCCAAATTTCATCATTATATCTTCAACGACTGCCAAATTACAGCTTGCAAAACTTCTAAATTACCTTCTTTTAAAAGTGGGCGGTGCCACGCCCATTGTCCAAAATTTTACAAATTTTCTATTCTGCGTCATACGTTCAACTCACCCACCAAGTTTCATCGCTTTATCCGTCTTTGGTAAAGAATTATCGCACTTTTTCGATTTTTCGAAATTTTCGATATCGAAAAAGTGGGCGTGGTTATAGTCCGATATCGTTCATTTTAAATAGCGATCTGAGATAGTGCCCAGAAACCTACATACCAAATTTCATCAAGATACCTCGAAATTTACTCAAGTTATCGTGTTAACGGTCGGACGGACGGACAAGGCTCAATCAAATTTTTTTTCGATACTGATGATTTTGATATATGGAAGTCTATATCTATCTCGATTCCTTTATACCTGTACAACCAACCGTTATCCAATCAAAGTTAGTATACTCTGTGAGTGAATAGAGCGGGCAGTATAAACTCCAAATATCTTTTTGGAAAGGAGTTAGTAAAGCAGATGACTTAGAAAGTTTGACGGGGTCGAATCAAATCGTTCGCTTTACATACGGGATTTACCTAATACCCAAACATACCAAACCCATTAAAGTGTCTCGTAATTGATGAGAGCATAGCGTGTTAATCCTATTTTGGGTTTTCTCTAAGGGTTGGCGTATACCGCAAATTTGGTCGATAGTAGATTTAACAGGCCTGAACTCAAACAAATAACTTCTAATCAGCTGGCATTGGATGAAGTGCGTTTCTTATGAACTGTGTAAAGCTGCTCGGTGGAGGTCTCGTCGTCCTTTCGCATAACATGACCTAGCCATAGAAGCCTTTGGGTTTTTATTCGCGCAATATCGTCATATCCGTGTAAAGCTCATAGAGCTCCTCATTATAACTACTTCGATACTCGCCGTAGGGATAACGAACAGGACTAGAAATGTTCTGGAGAACTTCTCTCTGTAACATATCAAGAGCCATCTCATCTTCTCTCGATACCGTGCATGATTCTGAGCCATACATCCGAACAGGTATGAAACAGCGACTTGTATAGCATGATTTTTGTTCGCCTAGAGAAGAATTTACTTTTCAATTGCATACTCAGTCCAAAGTAGCACTTGTTGGCAAGAATTATTCTCCGTTTGGTTTCTAAGCTGACATTGTTTTTTCTGTTGATGCTAACTCTCAAATAGATGAAAGCCTTCACAGTCTCCCCTACTCCATGTGCAACCATATTCTTTCCTTCTAATACTCCTGGAGGTTTTAAGGGCCTCCCCACATATGAAAACCAAAGAGATCGGTAAGTCCAACAATGATTCTTCTTAAAGCTATGCCTTACTTGATTAATTGGCATTTATTCGTTTAAATGGTTTCGGCCCTCCAACAAATTGCTCCAGGCGCTTTTCGCTGGGTTTACTGTTGCCAATTGTAACACCAAGGGAACGTAAGTCTAGTCCTACCAGTGTAGTGGGAGCCACTCCCTTCCTGTGCTTTCATAGCCGGAATCATCGGCGCATCATCTTTCATTGCCATAACATGATCAAGCCAGCGTAGCTCGCTGTTTCAATTCGCTGGACTATGTCGACGCATAAAGCTTGTACAGCTCATCACTGAGTATCGGAGAAGATACTTTTCCCTCGCTTACTTGCTTAATTGGCGCTTAATCGTTTAAACGGTTGTGGCAGTCCAATAAGGCGCGCCAGTCGCTCCTTCTCTCTGCCAACCGGCGCTAATTGGTCACCAAGGGAGTTGAAATTGTTTCCACCTGGTCCTTCCAACGGAGTGGGAGCTGTCCTCTACCTTTGCTTCCATAGGCGGGTTCCGATAGAAACACTTTCTTGACCGGAGCGTCATCTTTCATTCGCATAACAATGGCCTAGCCAGCGCAGCCGTGCGTTTTATTCGCTGGACTATGTTGATGTCTGCGTATAGCTCGTACAGCTCATCGTTAAGTCTTCTTGGTACTTCTTCGGTTCGATCACTCCCAAGCCGGGTTTTAAAGCTAACCTTGTTGTTTGTGTTTATATTGGTTCCCACACAAACTAAGTCCTTTACTATTTCAATAGGATGCCGATAACAAATTATAAGCATTCCGATAAGCTGATAACTTTTTGAAACAAATCGATAAAATTTCGATAGCAAATCGATACTTTTCTATAGATTTGATACCATTTTTATAGCATATAGATTAATTCTCGACAGTAACTCGATTACCTTTCGATGAATAATCTATACTTTTCCGATAACAGGTAACATTTAAGTAACATTTTTATAACAAATCAATAAATCTTTGTAACAAATCGATAACACATCGGAGGAGAATTGGTAACATTTCGGAAAATAGCGATAACTTTTCGGTAGAGAACTTGAAAACTTTTTGAAAATAAGTTACTAAATTTTCCATGTATAATTTTTTCGATAAAAAAAACTTGTCAATTATAACTCATCGATGATCTTTATTATCGACAGCATCTATATTATACTTCAATAACAAATCGATAGCACGTCTATACCCCGTCCATAATACATCTATTAAAGTTTTTTTTCCTTTTTTTTCACTTTCCTTATATTTCCTTTGCCTTTCTTTCCTTACCACCCAGCCTTGCCTTACACTGATTTGGTGACTAGTATCGCTCATATATATCAACTCGTACGTCGTTCTCACATTTTGGATCCCCCTATAACATGAGCAAAGATGTTTACACATCAAACATTATTTTACTGATCAATATTTTTATACATACATGTTTTGTATGTTCTCTCTTTGCAGATTTGCTTTCTCG
Organism: Eurosta solidaginis; assembly: GCA_029619165.1. Classification (NCBI taxonomy): domain Eukaryota; kingdom Metazoa; phylum Arthropoda; class Insecta; order Diptera; family Tephritidae; genus Eurosta; species Eurosta solidaginis. The sequence goes on from JARSSU010025067.1 coordinate 78,290, forward strand.
CTCTCGTGAGCACAGCATATGCGGCCAGCTTTGGCAAACCGTTGTTGAAACGACCACCGAAAAACGCGAAGTAGTGCCATTACTACGCTATGAAACTAATCGTCATGATGATGGGTCTTTTAGCTTCTCTTTCGAGGGAGGCGATAAAACTTCACGTCAAGAGTCTGGTGTAGTAGAAAACGCGGGAACCGAAGATGAAGCGCTCGAATAACTGGCTCTTATAGATACATTGACGCCGATGGTCAACAGGTGGAGGTGCATTACACCGCTGGTAAAAATGGATTTGTACCAATAGGAACAAATATCCCCGTTGCAATTTCAGATGCGGCCAAAGCTGCAGCAGATCTACCTAAATTAGAAGTAGAGAAGGAAAAAGAGAAAGCAAAGAAGCTAAGTCGTACGTCACGTTCAAATAAGGGCGGAGAAAAAGAAGGTGAAGAGAAGAAAAAAAGGGTGGAAAGAAGGAAAAAGCTGACAAAGAAAAAGCGAGGGAAAAATAAAAAAGGAGAGAAAGGCGAAAAGGAAGTAAAAGGAGAGAAAGAAGTCAAAAGTGAGGAGAAACAGGAGGCAAAGAAAGGAGAAAATGAACAGAAGGAGAGAAAGTAGAAAAGGCAGAAGAGGGAAGTAAAGGAGAGAAAAAACAGAAGGTAGAGAAGGAGCCGAAGGCAGAGAAAGAAGTTAGGAAGAAAAATCAGCTGGAGGGCAAATAAAGAAGAAGAAGCAGAACCAGCTGAAGCTAAAAATGAAAAAGGAGAAAAGGCTGAGACCGCCAACGAGGAAAAGAAGAAAGAAAGTGCGGAGCAGGAGGCGTAATTTGAAAGCACTGATACAGAAGTTTAACTTCGACTTAGATAAATACGAAAGGACTTAACTAACCACTTAGATATAAATACCTAATAAGCGAAGTTTTAAAAGATTCAAAAATTACTTTAATTATAACTCATTTATAAATTAGAAAAAAACTTGTTTAGGTAAA
>JARSSU010025068.1:0-54384 GCA_029619165.1 Eurosta solidaginis
TCCTACTGGCTTCCGGATCACTGTAGTGTTTTCCAAGCGGAGATATTAGCCGTAACCAAGCAGTAGAAACCCTGGAAGAGAATAGCTTAAGCTGCAACCGTGTTAACTTTTATATTGACAGTCAGCAGCAATTAAGGCAATAATCTCGCATAGCACAGCATCTAAATGCGTGTTAGAGGGTAAGCCAGTCCCTGGAGATGGGAATGAAAAACGGACGAACTAGCTAAAAAGGGCGCATCCCTTGAAGCTTGCTCCGTAGACGTCCCAATTAGACTGGGCGAAATTAAGCAAAGGCGAGAGGTACACATGATCGACCAACAGGAAGGCGTGGGTTCACAGCGCGGGGCTGTAAAAAGTCGAAGATTATGTGTAGGCCTTACAACCTTAGACTAAAAAGTTTTCTTCTATCTAAATAGAGGACTGTATACTCATGACGGTATTCTGACTGACACTGCCTTCTGGCTTCACATGCCTTTAAATTAGGCTTGGTCAGTGATAGCAGATGTAGGAATTGCGGGCTGCGACGGTAAAGCGATCGAGCACGTTCTGTGCTCGTGCCCTGCGCTTGCCAGGCTAAGACTCCAGATACTAGGAGTGATACAGCTGTCAGATCTAGAAGCAGCAAGTGGCTTAATTCCTAGGAAGCTTCTAGTATTTGCCAAGAGGGCGGAGTTATTTTATAACATGGTCCTGGTTTTTGATAGGGTTTTTTCATGTTGGTCGTTAAACAAACTTCTGGTAACACTACGGACTCATATCAGTCTATGTGAGGTCCTCATAGACCGGCCAGTTCAACCTAACCTAACCGAAATGCCGTGTGAGCGCAGCGTTAGCGATTCGATAAAGCAAGGAGTTAATCAGTTTTTAGCCTGAATTCAAGCATAAACATTTCATGCATAATTCTATGCTCAACGTTCTCCATGTTAACTACAACAATTAAGGAAGGCTAAGTTCGGGTGTAACCGAACATTACATACTCAGCTGCCAAATTACAGCTTGCAAAACTTTTAAATTAAAAATAAATGTAAGGCGCGATAACCTCCGAAGAATCTAAGGCCGAGCTTGTCTTCCAATTTGCGTCGTGCTCCTCTTGATTTTCCCTACAAGTGACCGGACGGGACCTACCGTGTTTTCTTCTTCTATTTAAAACCTTATTTCTAAATTTAGATGTTTGCTTGCCGGGTGCGAACCCAGGGCATACGGTGTGGTAGGCGGAGCACGCTACCATCACACCACGGTGGCCGCTTTTATATTACCAGCTTTTAAGTGGACGGTGCCACGCCCATTTTCCAAAATTTTACAAATTTTCTAACTGCGTCATAAGGTCAACCGACCTACCAGTTTTATCGCTTTACCTGCTTGGTATGTATTATCGCTCTTTTTCGGTTTTTCGAAATTGTCGATATCCAAAAAGTGGGCGTGGTTATAGTCCGATTTCGTTCATTAGCGCAAATAGCGCTTTGAGATGAGTGCCTAGGAACTTACATACCAAATTTCATTAAGATACCTCAAAATTTACTCAAGTTATCGTGTTTAACAGACAGACGGACGGACCGACATGCCAAATGAATTCTTCTTTCGCCCAGATCATTTTGATGATTTTGGCGGCCGCCGTGGTGTGATGGTAGCGTGCTCCGCCTACACAGTCGAAGATCCTGAGTTCGCGCCCCGGAAAAGCACCATCAAAAACTTTAGAAACAAGTTTTTTCAATTAGAAGAAAATTTTTCTAAGCGGGTCGCCCCTCGCAGTGTTTGGCAAGCACTCCGATGTATTTCTGCCAGAAAAGCTCTTAGTGAAACTCATCTTGCAGATGCCGTTCGGAGTCGGCATAAAACAGTAGGTCCCATCCCTTTCTTGTAGGACAAAAGAAATAGGAGCACGACGGAAATTGGAAGGAAACTCGGCCTTAAGCTCTTCGAAGGTCATCGCGCCTTACATTTATTATCATTTGATATATAGAAGTCTATATCTATCTCGATAGTTTATACCGTTGCGGGGTACCGTTATGCGAAAAAATTAATATACTACGTGAACTCTGCTTAGCTGAGTATAAAATATTGCGTTGTATTCGAAGCTGTGCTGGCGTTGTGCACCACTGCAGTAGAGCAATGAGCACACTTCGCCGGCTGGCTCATTCTGATGCACAGGTACTTCTTCGCATACGGAAAAGCCACTTTTCCGTCTTATGTAGTGCATAATGCCCTAATTTCAACACGACCACGACTAGTCGAGAAAGTAGTTGTTCAATGTTCAGACATTCACTCTCTAGTTCTTCCAGCTCTGACGAAATCATTCGTTGTATTCCCATGCATTTGCCGTATACTCAAACAGTATTTCACTGATATCCCAGTCAGTAGATCAAAAGAGAGATGATTAAAATTAATTAGGACCTAGTTCGGGTATTGTTGACGCGGGACAAGTTTGTCCAGACACATCTCATTTAGTTTCCTGCTACAAATCTCCTTTGCTGTTTTAGCCGACAGCAAAACCAAGGATTACTGCTGCAAATGAATGTTTTCCTATTTGCTATGCGAATCTAACACGAATTTCAATGAGACATTTAATTTTTCAGGTTAGATTGCGTGTGAACCTCCCACACTCCCAACGGAAACACTATTTTCAGTGTCCTCGGTGATTTCTGGGTTGCAAGACATTCGTCCAAATAAGCTTTCAGTAAACCAATTGCTTTGCCTATTAAGTCAGTATGAACGAAAATTGCACCTTCCTTAACGCCACGTATTGTCACATCGTTCGCCTTCGGCTCGTCTGGCTGCAGTCATCCTTTGGCATCGGTGTGATGGCACTGTGACTTGGAATAACGCTCGCCAGTACTTCCACTGCTAATTGTTTTAGTTGGAGAGAGAAGATCTTTCGTTTCTATTCGAGCATGGTTATATCGACTTTGAGCTTTGACGTTCACCCTGGCTGGTCCCACAGCAAGTGCAATACCCTAGTAGCGTTATCCCAAATTTTCCTCAGGAGATCACATGCACAAATTTTAGAAATAAGTTTTTCAATTCTGAAGAAAATTTTTCTAAGCGGGGTTCGCCCCTCGCGTCGTCTGGCAAGCGCTCCAGATTGTTTCTATTTCTGCCTGAATGCTCTCAGTGAAACTCCTCTGCCTTGCAGATGCCGTGCGAGTCGCATAAACCATGTAGTCCGTCGGCCAATTTGGAGGAGAAAATCAGAGGAGCACGACGCAAATTGAAGAGAAGCTCGGCCTTAGCTCTCTCGGAGGTTATCGCGCCTACATTAGTTTTTATTTTTTAGTCGTGGGGAGCTGTCTGCCTTATATGATATAATTTCGGAGCGTTTCCTGGCCATCCTCCCAGTAAATTCATATCCTATAATATTGCTATGCCGGCAAATCGACGAAGTGAGGACCATTGGGATGGCCGAGGTTCGCACCGAGATACTATATTCCGATTTTCGATATTGTCAACATGATTGTAATGCATTTCAACACAACGTGACTTCAACATAGATTTTTTGTGAAAGTGGTCTGTACTCGACCAGTCTAGGTGCTCTCATCTCTCTTATGGCACAGATCTTAGTCTAGATTGGATTTGTAGTTTTGTGTAATTTATCGACCGAAAGCCTTTTCAGACATTGACGTACCTTTTTCGAGAGTCGCTTCAATGATTTTAGTTATGCAGTAATATTTTATAAGCATTTGTTGTTGTTGTATTAACGATAAAGACACTCCCCGAAGACTTTGGGGAGTATATCGATGTTGATGGTCCTTTACCGGATATAGATCCGGTACGTTTCGGTAACAAAGTACCAGTAAGGTACTAGACCGACCATCTCAGACGATTTATATAGCCACATTACCTTCAAGGTCATCCCTCCCTCCCCAGCCCCTAGTTTCCTGAGGACTTGGGTCGCCAGAGTCTCGTCTGTTAATGAAACGGGATTCGCCGCGGGTAGGTGAGGTTGGCATTGGGTTGGAGAAGCTATATATTGCGCTGGTAACCCTTTGAGAGGGTTGCGCTACACAACCCCTTGAATCCCCATAAGCATCTGTCTTACATACGCCTCTTTTAAATCTAGTCACAGTCTTTTCATCCAGCTTTCATTACCACGGCGGCCACCGTGGTGTGATGGTAGCGTACTCCGCCTACCACACCGAGATCCTGGGTTTCTCGCCCCGGGAAAAGCATGAACAAAATTTAAAAACAGTGTATTTCTGCCATTAATATCTCTTAGCGAAAACTTATCTGCCTTGCAGGTGCCGTTCGGTGTCGGCATAAGACATTGCAGTTCCGTCCCTCCAATTTTTAGGAAGAAGTAAAGGTGCACGACGCAATTGGAAGAGAAGCTCGGGCCTAAAATCTCTTCGGAGGTTATCGCGCCTTACATTTTTTTTAATTACTAACATTGCACAGTCATTATGTATTATGATCGCACTAAGCGCATTTTAGCTGTCCGTTCTTACATTTTGACTCTACAGAATTATATATCCCCCATTTGTATGTTCCAGAAATTAAAATACCCAAGTACATTTTGGAACAGTTACATTAACATCTTTATGCCTACTCGAAAATTTAAAATTGGTAGGAGATATGTTGGAAGTGTCAGTATCATCTCGTCGGACATCAAGTTGAAGCTCTTCATAATTCTGAACACCTAGTGTCAGTCACCTTGCGACTCGATTAACCTTTCAGTTTGATGGATTAAACAGATTAAACCTTTGTTGAGAAAACTATCTTGTGCGATGCTGTCTCTTAGAAAAGTACATTGCTTACTCTGCTGCGTAGTTTTGCGTTGTACAATGATAGTAAGCCCATAGCAGCACGCAACATTTGCCCAACATCAAACTCATAAAGCTTTGTATTTGATATTACGTATGTCAAATTTTTTAAACTCTTTATGACATAAAAAAGTCACTACCCGACATTGGTTCTTTTTCGTTTCATGACATCTTCACATTTTTTCCGAAGGCATCACAAAGTGGCTTGGTGTTGATGCAACATGTTGCTAAAGATTAACTTAGCATTTTTAATTATCGGACAAAATGTTTCCATTAAGACTAGTGGTGGGAAAGCAAACTTTTACAGATTTAGCATAAGCTGACCAAAGGACACTTGTAACCAATATATACTATTATTAATAAGAAAGATGGAGCCGTGATGGACTTTAAATAAGAAAAAAATTATCTGCGCTAAGTGTCCGCTTTCTAAAAAATTGTTATCATTATTAATATGTTGCACTAGTACTATGCAAGATGTCGAAGATCATGTCACACAGTTATTGATATCATTGAAAAGCGAGACTGTAGGCTTTTGATGGGCACTCTGCCGTCATATGCTTTAAATTGTCATTGTAAGATAGCATATATATAGGAAAGGCGGGTTAGAGGAAGATGCAATCGAGCAACGTGGAGTGGCAGAGCTATCAGAAGCACCAAGTAGCATATGTCTAGAAATCTTCTGGTATTTGCCAAAAAGGACGTAGATATTTTATAACCTAGGTTTCTGATAGGATTTTTCAGTTTGGTCGTTGAGAAACTTCAGGTAACCCTATGGACTCATTCAGTCTATGTGAGGTGCTCAACGGGCAAGTTCATCCTAAGCTAACCTAGGTAGAAGAAGATTTTATAATTTCTATATATTTTTTCAATCTACGATCTGCATCTGGTGACCACGTTGTTTAATAAAAAACCACTATTAACACCCAACCATGGCAATACGACCTGAAAAGACGAGTACCGGCGTGCATACGTAAAATTTTTTTATCATCTTAATATTTAAAAACACACGTGTCACGGTTTGAGGCCAATGGACTCCTAAACTACTAAACCGATTTCGATTTGTTTTGCACCCCGTGTGTAGTTTGATCTAACTTGAAATATAGGAATAGGTTATATCTCAGTTTTTAGTCGCAATATTATTTTATTTGATTTTGGGTTTTTGTTTTGTGTTTTTTTTGGGGTGGTGTTGTTTGTTTGGGTTTTTTTTTTTTTTTTTTTTGTTTTGGGTTTTTTTGTTGGTTGGGGGGGGTTGGGTTTTTGTGTGGTTGGGGTGTGTTTTGGGTTTTGTTTTTTTTTTTGTGGGGTGTGTTTTTTTTTGGTTTTTTTTATTGGCAATTTTTTTTTTTTTTTTTTTTACTTGTTTATATCTGTATAACTAATGTTAAGATGTTACGTCATACACGCAGTGGCAACTCATATTTTCAGGTGGTGTGCGACGGATATACTTTTTTCTTACTTTACTTCACTTCCAGTGTATTGCTGGTGTTAATTAAACAAAAACCTAACAACCTCTGCTTATCAATAAAAATATTATAAGAGATCGAATGCTATTTAGAAGAGTATCTATGACATTTTTGTGTAATACAGGAGAGAGTCTTTAGTTGTTCCATGCTGCAATTTTTATTTTATAAGCCTAAAAATCCCGAATGTTTCCAAAAGCAACGAAATCTGCATTTCGATTTCGTTTTTAAAATAATTATAGTGAAGTGGTGACAAATAAAATCTGATATATATACAAAGAAATAGGCTAAAATAAACAAACATGTGTGTTAGAGTTGGTCGCGGGCGGTGTTGAAGAGATGCGTCGATCGATTTTTTAAAGGGATTGATCAAAACTTTCAGAATTCAGTTTGCGTTTTTGCGTACTAAACCAATACATTATACAAAGACAAACCTCACAAACAAACGAAAGGGCACTCACAAACACACACACACAACCCCGAGACAACGACACACAAACAACAAGACGCTCCACACGGGACAGGCTCACACGAAACGGTGTTCGACTACTAAACACAGGTACAACAAAGGGGTCCTTTCTCGAGATATATGCCAAAAAACGAACAACGTCGTGTGGGCCAGTGAATGCTTAGTGACAGTGTGGTTTTGGACAATATGGATACGTCAAATGAAAGCTGTTGATGCGTGATTGGTACAGAGTATATATTATCCAGGAGAACGGGCTGGGACTCATTTGGGATTAGGACTATTAGGACTGGGAACTGTGAGACTCGGAGGGCGGACTGGGACTGAGACTCGTGAGTGGGACCCTGGACGGGATGGAATAAAATCGCATACCACTTCTGGGACTGGAAATAAGGATGCAGAAGAATGAGAAGAGAGAAGAGAAAAGAGAGAAGGAGCTTAAGAAGAGATCGAATTAGACGAAGATGGAGATAGACGAAGCGAAAAGACGGAGGAGAGGAGTGAATAACAGGATTGGGAAAAGTGAGAGAGGGGAGGGCAGAGTGCAGAAGGAAAACGCTTATAAAATGTATGCAGATAGGCCAATTTAGCGGCAGGACAACGTCTGCCGGTCTTCTAGTCTGTTATAAATGGAGATACATACAAACAAGAAGTGAAGCTAATATCAGCATGGTAAAACATCAAATCGAGTTAGATTTGATCAAGCCTCTCAGGAAGTAGTAGTAGAATTACTATAATGACAGTGTCGTCAAGATTCTACAAGTAACTTTCTCCAACTCCTTTTTTGTACTTTGCGCGTTCTTCGGAGTATTGTTGTGAGTTTCCTATTTTATTCTTTTCTTCTATCTTTGTCTGGAAAATGTCAGCCTTACAAGCAATTTCTAGGTAAATATCTCTTAAATTGCATTTACACACAATTTCTCCGATAACGATTTCAACATATAAAGATACATATGTACATTATGTACATACACACATACAAATATACTAGTCGATCACGATTTTTTCCAAATCTTCTCTTGATTTTGTAACAAATTGTGAATCCATAGCATCATGACAATTTTATCCTAAGCAGTCTTTGCGTTAACTTTGGCAAGTTGCCATTACAATGTGCAATAGCAAACACAAACAACAATAATAAAACAGAATCATAATAATAATGTCCGTACGGATTTTGCTAATGCACGCGAAATGAATGGCGCGACATTTTGTGCACGATTTTCGTTTAGGCGCTTATTTGACTGACATTTATCAGATGAAATGGCCAGACGCGCGAACACAACAATTGCAAAATTACAACCTTAACAGAGTAATAATCCCAAAAATATGTTGATAGCAACGCATCAGCAACAGGTGGCCAGAAGAAGTAAAAAAATAGATAACAACATAAGGCATTACATAATCATCATCACTAAACACCAAAAGGCAACATCCACAACAAAAATGCTTGGTGCTCGAATTAATGACGTCATTGCAACATGTGTCAGGAATAGCACTACAAGCGTTCACCTGCCACATTAAATGAACGTATATACATACGTAAGTCAAGTGAGCGGTATGGCGTGGTGATAGTTGTGGCATGTAGAATGCAAAATAGATGTATGTATGCACATTAGGGGGTGACTATTTTTAGGGCGTTTTCACCATCCTTAATTAGGTATTAAATGGAGACTCGTCTATTTGATATTGTGGATTTCAATCAAAAATTTTAATATATTGTAACGAATGGAGGGCAATTCCCGCTTATCTGAACCTGTGCTTACGTTCGTATCGCATAGACTGTGAATAAATAAACTGAATAGTCAATAATGTAAAAATGGCCTTATTAAAGTACTTCACAATAACACTGATTACTCACAACCAATAGCTTGCTTAAATCAAACGATTGCTCATGCGCAGCTGGTGCTGCGTTATACTCTTCGGTTTCCTCGTTGCCATAATTCTAGGCGTTTCTTCTTCTAGAATTTTACTACTTGTTTACCAGCTATAAACTCACCAGCTATAAAACAACAGATGCACGTTTATAGCTTCTGCCATAGAAATATGCGCGTGATTGCATACTTTTGTGAGTTATCTCGATATATGCATGGTATGTGTGGGAACTTATTTGCTGATGATGTTATACTTTTGGCGGATCTCTCCGATGCGTATGGTACATATGTGTAGACATAATTAGAACAAACAATTTAGATATAAGATGATTTGTTTATGTAGATACAAGGGACTGCTTAGTATCGGCTTAGAGATGATAGTATGCCCTAGTGTTGCTAAATATAGTCACAATATTATTATAAATATTTTCAGTGGCCTATATCTATATTTTTGAATCTTTAAATGGAGACAGCATAAGAGTCTAAGCTATAATTTTCAAACTAGTTTTCATAACTAAGCTTATAGACTACCCGCATAAGCTTCCGCCCCAATAAAGACATTAATGCTCAGGGATTGTTTTGCAAGAATTCCTGCCCATTCGAGCAACAATGCAGACCTATACCTAATATCGGGTCTTTCTAGGAAATGCATTTTGATAGCCCTAAAACAGGTTGTTCTCACCCTCCTGTCTAGATATGCTCTATGATAACATGTGCTATAGCACCTTTGCCTCCCATCCTGTGAATGTCGTAACTGAATTGTAATTACTTTGTATACGGACGAAGATCACTCCGAGATATCAGAGTTGCGCTGTCATCAATTTGCACTATATAGGATGGACAAAGTGGTAAAATTGTGCCATTGGCAAAATTGCGTCACACCATAAGATATAAACACAAAGTTTTCCTCCAAATACAATGAGGTGTATGTATATTGCAGAGAGCTACAAAGTACATCGTAAATTTTCCAGTCACAGGATACCATAACATTATTGCTTTTTGTAAGGAGGTTACTTAATATTACGTTACATGAGGTACAATCCTGGCTAAATGTCAATATTTCGCCCACTTCCACAGATTCTAGTATCTTATTTATTATGTTGTCAATATAATAATCTACTGCTCTAACTCTAGTAAATGTTAAAACCCATCATTGAGGCGCTGAGCTGTTTCTGAGTTCAGAAGCACTTCTAAATCTCCCTCATTCAGTCATCGCAGGCCCAATCAGAAGATGGATTAAAATTCCTGTCCGCTGAGACTAGAATATATAACATAGCTCTTAATGCTATACATTTCTGATGGTTTAGCTAGATATCGACATTCACGAGACACTAGAATACAGGTACCTTATTGCTGAAAACCAGTTTATTATTCCCGCCTGGGGAAGGATGAGGCGGTCATCAAAATTTATGGTGACTTTTCATTATTAATATATCAAAAAATACATGATTTTTCTCTCAACAATTTTTCACATATTTTTGAAGTCATCATAAAGTTGGTAAGTGTTGACGCAACATGTTTGTAAAGATTTACTCTGAGTTTTTACTGATCACATAGAAAAAAATACAATAAGTCTTAGGTAAAGGGTCGAAGTATCAAAGACTAAGCTTTTGTAAGGAGTAAATATCCTTTGACACCAAATTGGTACCTCTTCAAAATTTGTTACTACTTGATCAAAGACCCTTAGTATAAAAAACAAAACTTGGCGCTACTAAGCTCCTACCAGCTTAAGAGCAAACTTCTCATGCAATTTGCTTCGTGCTCCTTTAATTTTCCGAACAGCAGCTGCAAGGTAGACAGATTTACACTAAGAAGCTTTTCATTCCAGGAATACACTCGGAGTGCTTGCCAAACCACGGCCGAAGGTGTCACCGCTCAAGTCTAGTTTTTTAATTGAAAATACTGTTTTCTCAAATTCTGATGTTTGCTTGCCCGTGACTTAAACCCAGGGCCATCGGTGTAGGATTTATATTTGGTTTATTAACGGCTTATAATTGGGCGGGTTACAGTTACGTCATCAATTTAATGTTAAAGTTTTATCGGAATCCGCTTTATAACATAGAGTGATCGTAGTTAACAATCGATAGCAAGCCCATAATAAATCGACAACAAGAAGATAATTTTTTGGAAACAAATCGAAAAACAAATCGGCAGCATGCTGATGACAAATCGAAAACTTTTCTAGAACTATAATATAGTATTCGATAGTAAATCGACACTTTTTCGATAACAAATCGATAATTTTTTTAAATTAATCGGTAACTTTTCTATAATAGATCGACACATTTTTTATCATATTTCGATAACATATCGCTAATAAATTTGTAACGCGCCGATAGTAAATTGGTCACACTCCGATATCAAATAGAAAGCATGTCGATAAGAAATCAATAACTTTTTGATAATATTTCAACAACTTCACGATAATAAATCTGTAACTTTTCTATAACAAACCGATAGGTCCGGTCAATAAAGACCTCACATAGACTGAATGTGTTCATAGTGTTGCCAGAATTTGTTAAACGAACAAACGGAAAAACCGCAAGTAGGTACCAGGCCTTATGTTACAGCATACTCCGTCGTCTTGATAATACCAGAAGGTTTCTAGGAACTAAATTAATTGTCGCAACTCTGCCCCCCTTGTAGCTAGAATTTTGAGCTTGTGAGTCTACGTCGTAGAATTTATGCGTGATCTCAAAAATTTTGCAGCCTCGTGCTTTTGTTCACGCCTTACCAGCTTGATGGATCATATGCAACTCCTGACTCCTTTTGATTTCTGCCAAGCAGATTGGGACGTCTACCGTCGATTTATCGAGTGCTGCACCCCACTTCTCCAACTCATCGGGTTTTTCGTTACCTTCTATTCCCTATGACAGGTAACCCAAGATAGATGTATGATCCGGCATGTGCGAAGTCTCTTCAATGCTGAATGTTTGCATTCATGGAATATTCCCGAGATAATTGCCTTCATCGCCGCCTGATTATAAAGAATAAACCGATACCTCATCGATGAAAAATCAGTAGCTCATCGATAAACTTTTTTTACGATAAAAAATGTATAACGCTTCGATAAGCCTCATCGATGTACACCTATAACAACCTTTCCTTTCCATTTCTTGCCTTGATTTTCTGGTCAAAGGCGCACATATCAACTCTAAGACGTACATTGTTCCGACATTTTGCTACAGTGTAGTGACTTCACTTATACTTACATTCCGTACTCTCCTATACCGTGAGCAACTTTTATTACACATCGAAGATTATATTGCCTTAAAACGGCAGACCCTACTTTTACTTATGAGGAGGTTACCCGGAGCATTTCGTTGTATATTTCACATTCCCTTTCAAATGGTTGTGTCATTTTTTTTCCTTTTAGCTGTCGAAATTTTTGTAATGCAAAGCTCGTGGCCTAAACGATCGTGATTGCAAATAGCCCCAGCTTCGGCTGAGTGTCCACCCCGCTTTACTACACAAACGGTTGAACTTTAACATTGAGTAATTGCCACTTACACACATATGTATTTACATATGTACATATTGCACTAACATGTTGTGTCACATAACATATATATGCGTTCAACCAACAACCAACAACAAATACTTTCTCTCGCTCGAAATTAAACGCTGCCATAAACATAAGTTGCAAGCAATTTGCGATATAACAATTTACATTTTTGTGTATCAAACAACTTGCAACAATCATGCTATCAGCCAATTACAAAAAATTTAACTAAAAAAATTATTTACGCTTTTTAACGCTTCGTATTCGATTCGAATGGTTTTGGTGGAAATTTGTTGAAATATAGCTGACGGAAGCAAATTAATGTGTGTCGCCGAAAATGCGCTGCAACACTATGAATAGCGCCACAAAAGTGAAGTGCTTGCAACATACATATCCATGTGGAATAAAATGCATATATTTATGTATATATGTGCTCATATATCTTTCTGTATATATTTAATTGTGTATCTAATCACTTCACGGCGGTCCATCCAATATTCCACCTACCCTACCCTCTCCTTTCATACCCAGCACAAGTTGCTATCCATTTTTGTCCGCCGTTTCACCGCCCATAGGCAGTTGTGACGCACGCTTTCTGATTGTTGCGCGCATAAGCGGCATATTTATGCAAATGCCCGCTCATGATGCTTGCCTATCATTTGCCGCTTCTGCATTTTCGCTTCTGTCATTTAAAACTGTGAAATCGTGACGATCTTTCAATGAGTTTAGCTGATTGCATTGCGATTCCTTTTATGTTGCTGTCGAGTGTTGATTGTGTTGTTCGTGGTATGATGACTGCCTCAAGTCTGAGATATTCTCTTGTTTTGGCGCAGCTTTAAGATGATCCAATCACCGCTGGCTAAATTGAATCTTATTAAAATTCAAACTTACCTGCCAACGACGACTGCCATCTGCAGATATGAATAGAAATTTATATTGTAATGGATACATTAGGATGGTTCAACTGGTATAGAACTCAGGTTGTACAAAGCCCAGTTTTGGACTTCATTTTATTCCAAATCTGTGCTGTGGCAGGACGCCCTGTCTTATGTGATATTTCTCAAGGTCTTTAGTTTGCTACTTATGGCAAGCCGCCACTTCCTTTGCATGGTAATGTTAAAAGGCCGTATTTACGAGCGTAATATCTGCCTGACGGAATTCTCAATGCCTAGTAGCGGACCCTGCAGAGCTACAGTATTATGCAACCGTTAAGTTAATATCTCGCCATTGTTGGTTTGTAAGAGATGACAGCAACGCAGTAATCAGACAAAGTGATTTCCTTGTATCTTAAGCTATTACGCAGCACCTTTCGATAAATATGAGTTAAGAGACATTACCCGCTTCATAACACCGTCAGCAGTCGTAGCACTGAAATATGTTTACCATTGAGCTGAAATGTTTCATAGATGTTTTGTCAAAGAAAATTGTGTAGTAACATAGTGCGACAGGCGGTTCTGCATCAATGCGCCGCCGTATTACAAAAGAGTGTATCAGCGCCAGTAGCGCTGCCCTCGCACAGTGTTTTCGTGTAGAACAAGCTAGCTGGACAAAATTATTTTATGAGATTTTCCTTTTCATATGCAGTCATTTATTACAACTACGTCATTTTTTCAGCCATATGTTCTTTTTTTTATTTTTTCCAAAATTTTACTGCATATGCATACATTTGCTATTTCATATACAGTAACTCATGTGAAATAAGTGACATAGATCCAAAAAAAATTTAAATTTAAGAATATTACTTTATTGTACTTAATTGAATGGTCTACAAATCTCAATACTTCTAATAAAATTCTAAAAATTCGGAAAAAATTAAACTTTTTATGAAAATTCGTCGAATTTTCAAGCATTTTTTAAATATAATTTAGTTTTTGTTAAAGATCGTGAGACATTTTCTAGTTAAAATAAATTTGCGAAAGCGAAAATTGTAAGAATTGCGCAAAAAGGGTGTCTACTTATTTATGTGAGTGACTGTACATATGTACATACATATTTTGTATTTAATTGAGTATTTATCCTGGCACTACAATTTTTACAAAATTATTTTATAGTACCAGTCAGGAATGTAAAAGTGAAATACAATACTAATAATAACAATGTAAATAATTAATTAATTATGTGAAAATTACTTATTACAAAAACTTAAAAGTAAAGTATCATACAAAGTACAAAACAATAGATTTAGTAAATAAAACCTGATCCAACAAAAGTTATAGAGTAGGTTATCTTTTATAATTATGTTATTATTCGCTATCATCACTTTCATCGATGAGTCACTTGTGGAATAGTCATGAGCATCAGCAACACTACTGTGAAAGCTTGAAACAACTGGGTATTTATTGACTCCTCAACATTATCGGGGACAGTAAGTTAGGCCTCTGAGTGTCGAATCTTTTGATGAGCGTACATCAGTCCCGTAATCTCAGACACAGCTCAGAATTTTCGAAAACCTACGAGCAGTGTGCCGTCATTAGTATTGCCGAAACCTGGTTTTGGTTTATCTACTATCAATCCAAGTTTTGCAGTATTTTATTACATTCAGGTATTGGCGTAGATGCTACCAAATGGGGTTGTTTTGTGTAGCGTTTCCTGTGTGTTATAACTACATTAGGATTGCTTTGTATGTACCTGTTTTTATGCCTTGGGACTGGTGCGGTAGGTTGTTGGCAGATTGAGTCGTGATCTTCGCCTTTTTGCTTTTGTGTGTCCTTGTTTACCTGCGCGTTTATTTTTGTGTATTTTATGGCTACGTGTTTGTTCCCTGTACCTGGGAATTGTTTTGCCCTTTGTAGATCAGCTTTAAAGGTTCAATATCTCGTCGCAGCTGGTACGTACATACATCCTATTTTATATGTAGAGATAACTAATCTACCAAAAAAAGATTAAAATATATGTGCAAAGAATTCGCAATGGTTTTTTCTTTCGACTATTAGAGAATACTTGCGTACTATAAAATTTAGCCCGATGTCCGCGGATGTATGTAACTTTATTGTGCCTAAAGTTTAAAAATATAGAGAAAAAATACCTTTTCTTCTAATAACGGATGTTAAATATATTAAATACTCTAATTGCGAAATATTACTATTAAAAAAATTTGCTTACCTTAGAGCTTAGAATCCATCAAAAAAATTATATAAAATGTTCACTTAAAAGAAATATGAAGCTTAATATTCAACAAGAATTTTGCAAATTAATCAATGCATTTTACGGCCACTCCTGCCTTCTTACTTCAATTACTCAATATATATGAGCAAAAATATCAAAAAAAACAAAAATCCCGTTATTTTGTTTGTTTTCTTTCATTGCCATTACACTTTTCTTGGAATAAGAACTGTTGTTTTTGTCCAGCTAGCTGTTCTACACGAACACTGTGCCTCGGTACCAACGTAATAAACTCAACATGATCATATGTATTAATTAGCGAGCTTTGCTCATATAGCTTTATACAATGGTTTTTGTAATTGATATTAGAGAAAAATTGTAAGTTTACAAACGGCGATGGTTACTAGGACATGTTTCTGAATTTCACTTCTTCATCAGCTAGCTTTTCGGGAGCTGAGCGTTGAAACTCGAATCTCCACATTATATCAGTGCAAGCCTTTAGCTGCTACGCCATCTGAATGTTCCGTTGTTCGCTGTACAATTGGTCTCTAAGAGTTGCCTTTTTGTTTATATTCCTTTGATCACCATGTAGGCACATACACTCTGTATGTAGTTTATTCCTATGGTGTGGATATGATTTTTAGGCGCGCGTTGAAAGCTTAGTAACATTTGTTCGGATTTTTACAGTATTTGTCTAATATCAATTACAAAAACCATTGTAATAACTCCAACACCGAGCAAAGTTACACGCCCTAGTTAAGGATAATCAATTAAGAAGTTTTAGCGGTGAACCTTTGCAAACATACTTCTCACTCCTGCAAAGTTTGTATCTAGCGCCTGCTTGAAATCGACTTTTAACGTTTTCATAGATTGTATGTGGAATCTGACTCCGACAACTTGAACAAGACTGACTTCTTCATTTATATATGACTCACTAGTGACATTGAAACAATGGCATGTTTCAAGAGGAAGATTTTGTTTATTTCTCAGGCCATGTCATCTAAAAACGAAATGAAATTCAGCTGAGTTTTCACCGAGAGCTTTTCATGGCAGAAATACACTCGGAGTGCTTTCCCAACGCTATCGAGGGGCGACCCTGTTTGGAAAAAGGTTCTTCGAATGGAAAAAAACTTGTTTTTAAATTTTTTGTGTTGCTTTGCCCGGGGCGTGAACCCAGGTCTTGGGTGTGGTGGCCGAGCACGCTATCATATCACCACGGCGGTCGCCACAAAAAAACGAAATATTATTATTAATATTACTAGGCCTCATACAGTGCGACCCCTATTTTAGATTTTTGTGCTTGGCCTTACAGTCTATTACTCTATGTGGAGCTTTTAATGTATCTAAGTTCCTCTTCAAGCTTTTTACTACATATCTCGAGTTGCCTTAACATACCGCTGTTTTATCCTGTAGCTCACAAACCGGCAGGCTTGTGTATGTACATAGATTAACTTCTTGTGATATCATATCTAAAGTATGCCATTTAGTACCCAGTGAGAGTTTGAAGGTCCTCTCCCGCTTAGATTAATGAGTTAGCTGATACTCTCGTTGCTGGGAGTACATATAACAATTGTCTTCATCGCGCTGCGTAGTCAATCCAGTGTCAACTGATTTGTTACCAGTTACATATGGTTGCCCTAGTGTGTGTTTTTTGTGATTCCACAGAAGGGCTCTGGGCAACAGAATGCTGGTATAGCACCCTGCTAGGCTAGGTAGTATACAGTCTGTAGTTTTCGTCCCGCCAATTTGTAGGAAAAGTTTAAAAGTAGGAACTCGAAAATCACCATGAGTGCATCCTAGCATCCTCTTGTATGCATACAGTGCGGCGGATGCTTTCATACCTCTCTCTTCCACATGGAGTCCCACAACTTTACTATCTAGTATATCCCTGAATACTTTGTACTATATTTTAGGTTACTCCAATAGGACCTTATACTTCCTAGTAAACAATACTACATAGGGTTTTCCGCGTTGGCGGTAACCCGACTCCAGATGCCCAGGTATGTCAGACCTGAGTCCTGATCTATCAGAGAGCTAATTGTTGTAGGTATCTGCGCTAATGATGAGAGAAACGTCGCCTGCATATGCCGTAAGTTGACTGTCTCCGTCGGACCGGCTAAGCATGTTGACGTTGATAGCTCTGGCAATGTCCAGAAAACACCTAGGGCATATTCTGTATTCCAGGCCTTCTCTATATTCATAACCACCCTATTCAATGCAGTATCGACTGACTTGCCTTTGTGTAAGCATGTTGTGCTGAAGAGAATAATTCCTCGTTCATTTTTGATTTTATATACACATCTTTTAATCTCGTCTAGGGTTTTGAGTAAAAGATGTCAAATTAATAGTGCTGTAGTCTTTGGGTGCAAATTGCTGGCTTTTCCGCTTTCGGTATGAGACTACTTCAGCCGTTCTCCAAGATTGCGGACTTGGTTCAGTTTTATGCACCAAATATTTCCTCAAATATTATTCTTAGCCATTCTATAATCGTTCCATCGGCCATCTGCAGTATAGCAGGGAATATCCGGTCTGGGCCCGGTGATTTAAATATAGCAAACGTTTTTATTGCCAATTAATTTTTGGTATTTGCCACCAATCCTCGTACATCTCGCTCCGTATTAGGACTATAGACGTGATTACATAACTCTTCCGCATCATATCCTGATGGGAAGTGTGTGTTAAGTAGTTTCTCAAGGGACTCTTTACTATTGTGTGGCCATTCCCCGTCGTCCTTTTTTATCAGTGCCTGGACTGCATCTCCTTTAGATAGGCCTTTCCTCAGTCTCACCGTTTCGCTGTAGCATTCTATGTCGGCACAGAAATTCTTCAAAGAAATTCGCTTTGACCTGTTGATTTCACGTTTGTAGATCCTCAACATATCTTTGTATTCGTCCCAGTACTCCTCGCTTTCCGCAACTTTTGCCAGCTTAAAAATCTTGCTTACCTGCCCTCTAAGAAGACTCAGCACCTTACTCCACCATGGTGGCTTTGCTTTCCCCTTCATTCTTCTCGGAGGACAAGATCTGTTGTACGCAGTTGTCAATGCTTTTGATAAAGCTAAAGGTTTTCGCCTTCTTTAGGGGATTCTGAAGCTGATATATGCATGGTCTGAGAATGATGGCCTGTCAAGGACTCTCCATTCATATCCCGATATAGTCTGCTCAGAGCTCAATGTGATATCAAGCACATTGTTTGACGTAGGACCAGCTTATGTAGGCACGCTACCCCTGTTGACCACCTCTAGACTACTCTATAGTATGTAACCAAAAATGGATTCACCTCTATCATTAATATCCTCCCCTTACGCTTTTATGCGCTTTCGTATCCGCGCCTGTGACAAGCCGTCCTCTGCACCTTTCTTGATCGGCCAGTCTTTTGAACTCTTCTGGTTGGGCTTCCACGTTATAGGCCATGTAGCTGGATGTTTGGATAAGAACGGTTCCTTTTTCCCCTCTATAGATACCGTTGCTAGATCTTCGGTGCTGAAGTTAGATAAAATACACGAGTATAGGTGTGTTCTAACCAAGACTGCAGCTCTTACCCTGCTGTTCGTCTTTGTGTAATAAACGCAGATGAGACCCATGACTCCTGTATCAGCGCCACATCAAACGAACCCTCCTCAAGTGTCAGGAGGAGCTCGCTCGACGCCACTTTACTGTGTTGGATATTTATCTGTAAGACTCGCAACGCCATTGAGCTGTTTGTCTCTCTCCAAATTCTCCGCCACTGCATTACCGCAATACATTTTTTCTTTGCTATTTCCGGGGTCCCAACATTATTGAGCTTTTTCCCTATTCTAACATCTCTGCCTATCGGTTGACACCAGCCCATTGGGGCTGCAATCTAGTAGCGCCATAGTAAAGGCCTGCTTCGCAACTTTGTTCATATTCTCTTCGGCGAAAACGGGAGTCTCATCGTTAGCTCCTTTAGTATCACCGAATAAGCTGGAGTCTGGTTATTACCTCCCTTTAGCTTATTAGCATTTACGTTCTTATTTCTTATTTTCCTCTTCTATACTACAGATTTTATGGCTTTCTAAATTTCCCTCGTCTTTGGTTCCTCGAGGTTTGGTTCCTTTCATTCCGGTTAGTTTGCTTCCTGGTTCTGGGACTGAGGCGTTTGCCCTCGTATACTGCCTCTTAAAAGCAGGCTGTCAGGCTCAGCCGATCGCTGCCTCTTTCCTCTCGGTCACTTTCTCTCTGGCCAATGCCAAGCGATCGCTCTCGTCGTTCGTTGGATTAACGTTAGTCCTTTGTCTGGGCTGGTAGACTGCTCCTCTACCGAGCTCACTGACTGCAAACTATCATCACTATTCGCATCCGATACATTACTGATAGCGATTTCTTCTTCCCGGGCTAGCGACGCCATCGCTTTTCACTTCTCATCCTTACTTACTTTAGAAGTGTTCGAGTTCATCTTGGTCGTACGACCACCTGCCCAACAAGGCGGGCTCAGCAGTGTAATGTTAAAAGTGGGGATGAAAACCGTCGCCTACAACAGCGCCCCTTGCTGTGGTAAGGCCATCATTACTTCCCGAAGAAGTCCGGTATGGGGAAGGCTCCGTTCCGAAAATACTCTTGGGTGCAATTCATCCAACAGGGGCCGTGCCTAGCATCCTTGATTAGGAGGTTGGAGAGATGTCAATTTTACCTTGTTTAATATTATAAAGAGCGATAAATATTTCAATAAGTTTTAAGAGAAGAACATTAATTTTTTGTCAACTCATAATTGGTGAAATAGAAATAAATTTATGAGTTTCAGTCAGTAAAGAAAGTAACAAATTATTTATCACACATTCCATGAATATAACGAAAACTTTTTATTAAGTCGAAATAATCAACATTTATTTGTATTTGCATTTCAACCTATCTGAGCCACCATTTCGAAAACGCGCTACCTTTGCATAAATTTAAAATGTTTTGACGTGAGCTGGGCATTTATAGAAAAAACCCGTAATGGGGCTTTCAGCCGAGATAGGGCGATGTTCCACTCAGCAGTCAGATATGTATACCCCGTTATTGCTACAACAATATGTGCGTAATGAGTTTTTAATTGACGAGGTATTTTGATTGTAGCAGTTGAAGTTTGACAATAAAAAAATTATAATTTAGATAAATTTCCACATGGAAAAGAAAACGAAACTATTTTAATAGAAAGGTATCAGCACTCTGATTTTTGCGAGTGTACCCTCCTGGAACTATTTATTTAGAAGTATTGCATAATTTTATGACAGCATTTGATTTATAACAACTTTTTGAACATCCCGTTTTTTTCTTCTATAAAGCGTCGAGCAGGACTTCCAACAGATAAATCTGTATATAACTTGACTTTGATTTACACAAAAAAGATCCGGCCACAGCACAAGAGCTCCGTGCACAACTCCGGGTGCTCCAGTATCTACTAAACCTTGTAACCAAATATAGCGCAAGTGTTCCTGTAAACTTGTCCGCTATCCATGGATATAACGAGTACAACATTCCTCTTTTACTATAATTTCGACAGTAGAACAGATTTTATCACTAATGAATACAATCCATTAACATGAATTTCCATGTCCGGCTCTAATGTAGTTTTGCAAAGTCCTATTGTTCCTACTGTAGAGTCTTCGTCAAAGGCGGGGTTGTCACTTTAATTATCTATATCAATCCATCGCATTTTCCCGGTTATGAGAGCATACGCACTCGCGAACGTGCCCCGTCTTTGAGATATACTGTCTACACCAGCTTTCCTGATCTTTTCGCTTTCCCCTCACGCATGCTGCAGCTGTAACCACGTATTCCAAAGTGATCAATGATCCAACGCAATTATATTTTTTTGCATCATATATTGCCACACATATGCACATATGGTGGTTATCCTCTGTAATCACAGGACTGCTAGAACTGCCACATCCGGCGCGAAATTCCGCATTCGTGTAGTTGAAAGGAAAGCTAAGCGCGACCAACAGGACACGAAATAATTTCTTAAACTCATTTAAATTACACTTTTTGAGACGCTTGTTAAATATTGAGTAAATCAAGATAGTTTTGTATGCGCTATTATACATTAGTGGCATGTGTTGAATAACAAATAAGTAGAAACTTCCTTAGATTCAGGAAAGGCCAAGTCAATATTTTGCTGTTTGAAAAGACATTTCCTTGTGATTTGTTTAATAATATAGTGCACAGTGTAATATTGTGCTATTGATATTTCGAAGGCCACCTGATATATGGTTGCATATGAATAAACACAGAAAAGTATTATTGCTTATTCAGTGCCTATGGGACGCTATACATAGTGGATTCGTAATAAGAATCACAGTAAGGAAGCTAAGTCGGTGTAACCGAACATGACATACTCAGCTGAGAGCTTTGGCGATAAAATAAGAGAATCATCCATGTAGGAAACTGACCTCGGGTAACCCTGAATGTGTGTTGTATGACATTGGTATCATAATGGAAGTAATAAAGAGTATTTATAGTTCTTAGGTGGACGCCTTTTCGAGAAATCGCCATAAAGGTGTCCAGGGGTGACTCTAGAATGTGTTTGTACGATATGAGTATCAAATGAAAGGTGTTAATGAGTAATTTAAAAGGGAGTGGGCCTAGTTTATTATAGGTATATAGATATCACCATAACGGTGGCCGGGGTGATTATATGTGTTTGCACGATAGGGGTCTCAAATTAAGTACTAGTGGAAAAGGGAGTGAACCTTAGTTGTATATGGGAAGGCGTTGGAGATATCGGACCAGGTGACCCAGAACATCATCTTCTCGGTACCGCTAGATTAGTTATATATGTATACCACGAGACAGTATTTCTGTGATGATTCCAAGGCTTTGGATTTCGCCCTGCAGAACTTTTTCATTTGTCTTCTACTTAATGATGGTAGGTGCCACACACCGGCCATTTTACAAAGTTTTTTTCTAAAGTTATATTTTTGCGTCAATAAACCGATCCATCACCTTGTTTCATCCATTTTGTTTCGATATTTGGTACAGAATTATGGCATTTTTTTCATTTTTCGAAATTTTCGATATCGAAAAGTGGGCTTGGTCATAGTCGGATTTCGACCATTTTTAATACCAAGATAAGGTGTGTTCAGATAAGTACGTGAACTAATTTAGTAAAGATATGTCGATTTTTGGTCAGTTATCGTGTTGACAACCGAGCGGAAGACAGACGGCCGACTGTGTAATAAAAACTGGGCGTGGCTTCAACCGATTCACACCCATTTTCACAGAAATAGTTATGGTCATAGAAGCTATGGCCCTTACGAATTTCACAAAGATTAGTAAATTTTTGTTCGACTTACGGCATTAAAGTATTCCAGACAAATTAATCAAAAAGGCGTAGCCACGTCCATTTTGAATTTTCTTTTATTTTTGTATTTGTTGCGTCATATCATTACTGGAGTTGAACGTTAACATAATTTACTTATATACTCCTAAAGATATTTTTTGGTAAAATTTGACTTTAAAATATTCCTCTTACAAAGTAGACGGTTCGTTTCGATTTGCTAATTTTATTAGCACACATATAGTAAGAGGAGTAACGTTCCTGCCAAATTGCATCATGATATTTTCACGACTGCCAAATTACAGCTTGCAAACTTTTAAATTACCTTCTTTTAAAAGTGGGCGTGCACCCCCATTTTCCAAAATTTTACTAATTTCTATTTTTCGTCATAAGGTCAACCCACCTACCAAGTTTCATCGCTTTATCCGTCTTTGGTAATGAATTATCGCTCTTTATCGGTTTTTCGAAATTTTCGATGTCGAAAAAGTGGGCGTGGTTATAGTCCGATTCGTTCATTTTAATAGGGATCTGGATGAGTGCCCAGAACTTACATACCAATTTCATTAAGATACCTCAAAATTTACTCAAGTTATCGTGTTTACGGACGACGGACGGACATGGCTAAATGTATTTATTTTTTGCCCAGATCATTTTGATATATAGATGTTTATATCTATCTCGATTAGTTTATGCGTTACAGGGTACCGTTATGCGAACAAAAATTAATATACTCTGTGAGCTCTGCTCAGCTGAGTATAACAAGTAGAAACTTGTAGATTTGAGGAAATGGGCACAAAGAAAACATTTTGGCTGTTTGAAAACAACATTTCTTTGTGATTATTTTAGATATTTGCACAGCTTAATTGTGTTACTGAATTGAGAAAGCATGACCGGATTAACCCTCAACGAAGGCCTAGGCAACCATCATTTGGGGGCCCTTTAAGTGCACTAAGTTTTGAGCAGCAACATTGCTCGAAGTTAAGTGGGCTGACATAATCAGGGTCCTGTGTTAAGTGTTAATGAGACGTTAATTGGTTGTGGACTTAAACGTCTCTTCATCCTTCCCATATTCGTAAAATTTAGTTATTTCAATAGCAAATTCACACAGAGGGTTAATGAAATAATTAGCCAAGTTGTCTGCATTAAAGCTCTTAATATACCCAATGTTCCATACAAAATGGATGAAGTTAAGTTTCAACGTGATATTGACGCTGTTCATTCGTGGTGTCTACGTTATAGACTCCGTTTAAATATTAAAAAATGCTTTAAGATGACGTTTGCTAAAATTTTGAATGTTCGTATTACGAACTATAGCATTTCGAACACTTTCCTGCGCAATGTTACTGAAGTAAAAGATCTTGTGGTTATCTTTGACCCGAAGTTGAACTTTAATAATCATGTTGACTTCATCATTGCAAAGTCCTACTCAGTACTTGGTTTTATACGTCAGAATTCCACTAAGTTTTCTGACCCTTACACTCTGAAAATGTTATATATAACATTTGTACGCTCGCGTCTTGAGTACGCAGTTTTCATATGGAGGCCCTATATCCAAGTTTCTATTAAAAGAATAGAACGTATTCAGAAGGTGTTTCTTAAATTCGCTCTAAGAACCTTAAAATTCGACGATCCTGTCCCTTCGTATGCTTCGCGTCTCATGCTTATTGATCTACAATCTTTGGATAGTCGTAGGTCTATGTTGTCGATGACTTTTATATTCAATATTATTATGCCCTTCTCTCATGGAAAGGATTACTTTTAATGTTCCTAGGCGTAACCTCCGAGTCACTTACCCTTTTTACTGCAAAAAGGTTAAAATAAATTTCGCCAGCAATGCTCCTCTTGCAAGATCTATGCGAGAATTTAATATTTTGTCTCAAACAATCGTCATTGATTTTTCAATGACCACTGAACCTTTCGTAAATCTTTTTCGCTCGTTATCTATAAATCTTTAAACTTGTTTTAAATGCTTAGCATATTAACTTCTTAAGTTTAGTATGTAACATACTTGTATTTTTATATAAAAATGTATGTACTTGTTGTTAGTAGTCTGTAAGGAACTTTGTTTCAGTGACGGTATTACAATAAATATAAATATATAAATATAAATATAAAATACAAATCCTTAATTACCTCATTATTGCTTTATTGAGTGCCTAAGGGAGTCCAAAATCTAGAATATTTTGTGGCCGCTGTTTATACATTAGTTGATTGTGTGAATAAAAACTAAGTAGAAACTTCTAGATTTCAGGAAATGGGCACAAAGAAAAACATTTAGCTTTTTGAAAAAAATTTTAAGCACTCCCGTGTGCCCTCCCATATACATATGTAATTAAAATGCATATGGATGTAAAAAGTTCCGAAGTGCCAACTACGGAAATAGGAGATAAGCCAAAGGGAGATAACTCTAAACTGCTAAATGGAGGTAACGCTAAGACTCCGGCTTTCTCGGAGGTTCCAAAGGGAGATAACACTAAGACTCCGGCTTTTCCCGAGAAGATGAGTGTTGTGGCAAAGCAGTCACTGACTGTGGGGCTGGCTGATCGTAGCAATCCTTTCGGACATATGACTACGGAAAGTTGGAGATCTATAAAAAGGGAGCTTATTAGTTTAATGTTTAAGATGATGCGGGAACAACCAAGTAAGCCCCTTCCAACCTTTTATTCGGGGGATGGTGTAATGTATAATGGAGTGAAGATGATAGCGTGCGACAACATCGCGAGTTTGCGGTGGCTCGCACCAGCATTGGGTCGCATTAATTCAAATAAGACAAAACTTTACCTTCTAGATTTCAAGAATTTGACACAATATAAATACTTCTAAATTTAAGTTAATCCTATATAAAGTTATACATATGTATCTATGAAATTTTTGGGTGAAATACCCGTAAAAAATTGTAACCCATTTATGGATAAACTCCTATATTCATTAAAAATATAATAGGTTTAAAAAACATTTTAAATTGACATTTCCGTAAAAATTTTGAATTACAAGAGCTTTATAAACCTATTTTACTTGTTATGAATATGGAGGGAAAAGTGAAAAAGGTTTATAAAACTTTTTAAAATGACGTGTCCATAGCAATTTCATATTATAGGAGCTTAAGCCGCTGTTTATACACAAATATTTTTGTTGTTGAAACTCGTTATTTGCTGAAGAGGGTGGTAACGAGGAAAGCGGGGGCACCGAGTTTCTGGTGTTCGGCGACTTGCTTTGAGATGTCTTTCTTTTGTTTTCAAATTCTGGTTTTTGTCATTTTATTGAGGAATTTTTCGTTGATTTTGAATAGAAATTTGTATAAATTTATTTAATATTTCTTATATTTCACAATAATTTTTTAAATTTTCAATGAATAAAAGAACGTTTAGAAAGAATTGATATAAAATGTTAAATTGTTGTCGCCGTGTGTAAATCTGATACGCACCTTCAAAAGAAGAACCCCATAGTAAAGTATGGGTCTGACAATTGCCGACAATACCCAATGAGAGAGTTTGGGTTATAGGCCCGAAGTGCATCCTAGCATCCTCTTGCATGCATACAGTGCCGCGGATGCTTTCTTCGCTCTCTTTTCCACATGGAGTTTCCACGACAACTTACGATCTAGTATAACTCCTGGGTTACCCCTCCAAGCTTAGGCTTAGTCCAATTAGTGACCTTATACTTCCTTGTAAATAATACTAAATCGGGTTTTTCCGCCTTGGCGGTTAACCCGACACCAAATGCGCAGGCATGTACATCCACCAGAGAGCTAATTGTTGTTAAGCATCTGCCGCTTATGATTACTGAAACATCTGCGTATGCAGTAAGTTTGACTGGTCCTCCGTCGAACTGCCTAAGCAATTGGTACATAACCAGCGTCCACAGCATTGGTGATAAAAACCCCACCCTGCGGCGTTCCTCTGTTTACAGATTACGTTGCTTCGCACAGACCTCATTGCGATGTGATCATTCTGCAGCTTAACATGGAGCCGATCCAATTTGCTAAAGCTGGATGAACATCAATCGACTTGAGACTGTCTATTATCGCTCTTTCCGAGACATTGTTTAAAGCTCCGGCAATGTCCAGAAAAACACCTATGGCATATTCCTGGTGATCCAGGGTGTTCTCTATATTCATAACCACCCTATGCAATGCAGTATCGACTGACTTGCCTTTGGTGTAAGCATGCTGTGCTGTAGAGAATAATTCCTTGTTCATTTTTGATTTTATACACACATCTATTAATCCTTTTAGGGTTTTGTGTAGAAAAAATTTCAAACTAATAGGCCTGTAGTCTTTCGGGTGCAGATGAATGGCTTCTCTCGCTTTCGGTATGAAGATTACTCGAGCCGTTCTCCAATATTGCGGGACGTGGTTCAGTTTTATGCATCCCTCAAAAATTATTTTTAGCCATTCTATGATCGTTCGACAGGCCATCTGCAGCATAGCAGGGAATATCCCATCTGGGCCGGCGATTTGAACAGAGCACACGTTTTTGTTGCCCATTCAATTTTAGTATTTTCCTTGTACTTATTTTTTTTTATTATTTTGTCACCACTGAAAGCCCAGGGTCACACACCTGGGTGGTTATCTTCACCACTCTTCAAAAAATAACTGTAGAGGGAGTTTTGTCCCCATTTATCTCCCTTTGCTTTACTCGGTACTTGAACCCACGACCTTCGGCGTGGTAGGCAGAGCGTACTACCACCAAACCATGGCGGCCGCAGGGAAAACCCGACGAGAAAAATGTAGCTGTATAAAATTTCGTTATTTTAAGGGAAATTAGCGTTGCCCAGGATGGCACAGATCTTAAGTGGAAGTGGAAGTATTTTCTGTAGAGTAAATCGGTATGATACATTTTTTTTAAGTTAATTTAATAACACTGTACAACAGAAATTTAGCGCCATTGGATTTTTATGAAAGGTGGTATCGCAACGACAATTTTCTCGGAACAAACTTATCCTATCTTATAGTTTTTTTAGACCATATTTACGGAACCCTGAAGTACTAACATCCTGAAATTCTACCATTTCTTCGTTTTTCCACTTTAACACATTTTTTCGAAGGCATCATAAAGTTGTACATTTTGTGGCAACTGTTAATCTATATATATAAAAGAAAGTGGTGTTAGTTACACTATTTATAACTCAAGAAACGATGAACCGATTTGGCTGAAAATTGGTGGAGAGGTAGCTTAGAATCAGACATAGGATACTTTTTATCCCATTCTGGCTAGGGTCTTGAGATCAAAACGTGGACCTGGGTAATCCTGGTATGTGTTTGTACAATATGGGTATCAAATGGAAGCTGTTGATGTGTGCTTTAGTACAGAGTATTTTTATACCGCTGGGTGACTGAGGTCTCGAGATATAGGCCAAAACGTAGACCCGGATACCCCCATTATGTGTGTATAATATGAATGTTAAATAAAAGCTGTTACTGAGAGCTTTAAAGTATTTTTCATTGTGATATTCGATTTAGTCGCATCAACCTGCCAAACTGATAAATATGCATGCGAAGCCGAAATAAAGACATGAATTAATAATACCCACATACCTCTTTACATACGACCCTATTCGATTTGCCTGAAATTAGGTATATAAATTTGCCTATGTTAGTATTTACAATCCTTTTTTCCGGGAAGTAGACCAGAGACGGACTGGGACTGGGACTAGGACTAGGACTGGGACTGAGACGCGGAGTGGTACTGGGACTGGGACTCGGAATGGGACTGGAACAAAATACATACGACCCTCTGGGACTGGCAATAAGGGATGAACAGGAATGAGAAGGACTTGAGAGAAGAGAAAAGAGAGAAGGAGAAGGATACTGCGAAAGAAATATAATGAGACGAAGATAGAGATAGATGAAGCAAAAAACTCGGAGAAAGGAGTGAATAAAATGATTCGGAATAAGTGAAGAGGGGGAAGGACAGAGTCAGACGGAAAAAGCTTATTAAAATGTATGCAGATAGACCAAATTTAAGGCAGAACAACGTCTGCCGGGTCTGCTAGTTTGCATTTAAAAGTCATACTATTCACAAGGTGTCCTTCAACCATGTGTGCATAATCCTGAAGTGTTTAGGCTCTGGTGCCTCATGAATATTGGCAGGGCCGGATTAACCCTCAACGAGGCTCTAGGGAACCATCGATTTGGGTCCCTTTTTTCACGGCCGTTTCCTTCCTTTTTTCGATTAAAAAATACAGACTTATATCTTTCATAAAAATTTTAGTGTCACAATGTAATATCAGTAAAATTACTAACTACATTTTAAACATGTCGCTTTCAACATTTGTTTTCGGCAAATTCATCAATTATATCATCAATATCTATTTTGTTCAATAAATCTGACTCAATGCAAAGTATACCTAACATCTCGAGTCGCTCTTGTCGCGTTGTAGCTCTTTCAGTAGCTTTGATTCTTTTTAATTGCGAGAAGGATCGTTCGGCAGAACAATTTGTTATCATTAATGTTAAAAAAACCGAAGAGCTATTTTTGTGTTAGGAAATACATCGGCTAATTGATTTTCCATTAGAATCGTATACAAATGACCATGAGTTTTTTGTGCATCAGTCTATCTGGAGGACACGTAACTTTGGAATTGTTTCATTTCAATGAAAAATCCTTCCAAATCTGTACAATAAAAACGAACTAAGATATTTATAGCTTCGTGGAGGTCTCCATCACTTAAAGAAAAGTTGATGAGAAATGCGAATCTCTCTGAAACTTCCATATAAACTTTCGCACGTCGTTTGATTTCACTGTGAGGATTGTCAATGATTTCGAGGAAACCTTTTGTCCTAAAATCATCGCGAGGCGAAAATTCTACTTCTGGTGCATTTCCGTCATTAGGTTATTTTTTTCTACGACGATTACCTTTTTTCGATTTCTGTATAACCTACACCAGGTAATAATTGTTTTTTTTTCCTCGAAATCATTGAACTTTTCACGAAATGCAACTAAACTCTTTTCTAACGATCCGTACAAAAAGCACACGTTTGCAAATCTGCTTTTTCACTTTGCAATGACTTACTCACTGAACGCATAGCAGTCAAAATAGAGTTCAATAAAATCAACATGAAACCAAATTCGAATTTTTGCATTTTATTCGCGATACACGTCGCCTCAAAACGAGTATCAGTATTTTGTGATTCATCATCAGCAATGATTTCTAGAGCCTCTAATACCATATCAAATGAATCGTAAATTGTATTCGTCGCACTCGAATGTGCTTCCCAGCGTGTAGTCTTCAAGTTTTCTCATTGTGTTTTTATTTGTTATCCATCATTAATCATTCACTCATTCATCATTGTAGTTGAAATTTCCGCTTAACGGCTTCTACACCCTCTGTTCCAAAAATAACCGACATTTTTGAAAATAAAAACAACCAGTGTACATTTTCAATTCAATTCAGTTCACTTTATTAAGTCTATGATTACATAAATCTTACAGACTAGCAATTCTAAATTATTGTTTACAAAGAAATATATTCCAATATATGAAGATTAAGTATAATATGATTCAACTTTAGTACCAAAACATGATCTCGAGAGTGCGAAGTCTAGATCAAGAGTAGAGAAAATCTTGTTAAACTCCGCGAGAGCCCTTGAAATAGGGCCATTATTCAAATAGTTAGCTCTGGTTACTTTGACGTGAAATGGATATTGCCTACGAAGCGTTCTGCACGGAACATTGAAGGTAATTTTCCCCAGAAGTCAAGGCAGTCAATCAAACCACAAACTAAATCATAAATAAACATGAGGAATTGGCTAGACCGTCTAGACACAAGTGACTTCATGCTTATTAGGGCGCATCGAGCATTATACGAAGGTATAGAATCAGAAAAATGAAGGGGTTTTAAGGTCAAATCGAACGAATCTCTTCTGTACTCTTTCCAGTCTTAGTGAATAAACAGAATAAATTGGATTCCAAATAATAGAGGCATATTCCAGTTTTGAACGCACCGATGAATTATATAATGTTTTTCTTGTGTATGGATCTGTAAAATCTTTGCCATAGCGCCGTATGAAGGCCAGATTCGAATAGGCCTTGGGTAAGATGTAGCTGATGTGATTAGCAAAAGTAAAGCCCGAATCGAACATTACACCAAGATCAACAAATTCGCTTACGGTAGGAAGGCTATCACCAAAAAGGGTGTACGTGGACTCAATTGTATAAAGGTTTGTGGAAAGTGTCATATGAAAGCACTTCTTTATATTCAGTCGTAGGTTGTTTTTAATGCTCCAACTAGTTAGATTATTAAGATCAGTTTGTAAAAGAATTACGTCAGACACACTCGCAATGGTTTTGAAAACTTTTAAATCATCTGCGTAAAGCAGATAGTGTGAGTTCCTGAAACAGGTACCTATATTATTAGTAAAAAGAAGAAAGAGAATCGGTCCAAGAATACTTCCTTGTGGAACGGCAGAAGTGCTTCAAAGGAATAAGACTTCACATTCTCTATTTCAACAATAGAAATTCCATTAGAGAGATATGATCTAATCCAGCATACAAATTTAGAATGGAAACCCATCAATTCTAGCTTACGCAATAATATGTTATGAGAATCAGTGTCAAACGCCTTTGCGAAATCGGTGTAAACAACGTCTACTTGATTACCAATCTTAAATGCACTGACGCAAAATTGGGAGAATGAGGCAAGGTTCGTAACAGTGGAGCACCCACTGAGAAAACCATATTGGTATTCATCAATGGTGCCCTTTATTGCAAAGGCAAGTTTTTCTTTAATGACTTTCTCAAAGAGTTTCGAGCAAGTAGACAGTTTACAGATGGATCTATAGTTTGTCACATCATTTTTATTGCCTGACTTAAATATTGGGGAAATCGAGGCTATTTTCCTTTTGTAAATAAAGTCACCACTTGATAGGGAAAGATTGAAAATATAGTTTAATGGAATACAGAGAGACGAACTGCATTTATTTAAAATAAATGAGGACAGACCATCAATGTCACTTTTTAAAGAAGATTGTAGAGCGGTGATGACTTTAATTACATCTAATTCAGTAATGAACAAAGATCCAAAGTCGACCATTTGGGCAATATCAGCATTTTGAGATTATTCTTTTTATTATTCAATATACTCTCCTTTCACTTCGATACACTTCTTTACACGCTCATACTTACTTACTTACTTAATTGGCGCTTAACCGTCTAAACGGTTATGGCCGTCCAACAAGGCGCGCCAGTCGCTCCTTCGCTCCACCAACCGGCGCCAATTGGTCACACCAAGGGAGTTTAAATCGTTTTCCACCTGGTCCTTCCACCGGAGTGGGGGCCGCACTCTACCTCTGCTTCCATAGGCGGGTTCCGATAGAAACACTTTCTTGGCCGGAGCATCATCTTTCATTCGCATAACATGGCCTAGCCAGCGCTGCCGCTGCGTTTTAATTCGCTGGACTATGTTGATGTCTGCGTATAGCTCGTACAGCTCATCATTAAATCTTCTTCGGTACTCGCCATCGCCAACGCGTAGAGGTCCATACATCTTTCGAAGAACTTTTCTCTCGAACTCTTGCACGCTCATTCAATTTGTCGAATGAGTCGGAAATGTCCTTTTTAGGAGCCTTATCTAGTTCGTCGGTCGTCGCCTTTTGAATGCGGTCAATTGAGTTTTATTTATTTGAGTAAAATTTATTTTCAGTTCTAATTTTATTTTTCTTTCACTCTCTAGAAGTTTATGTTTGAAAGACAATTTTAGAAGTCTTTTTTTATTTTTCGGGTCCCCTTAAAATCGGAGGCCCCAGGAAACTGCCTATTCTGCCTCTTTGTTAATCCGGCTCTGAATATTGGCCCTTATAAAAAAGGTAACATTTTATACTAATACTTGGCAAATACATTATTTCCCCCACCACCACTTTTGCTCATTTTCTATGGAGGTACTACGTATCTCCTAAGTATTCATGCAACATGTTTCTAAAGATTTATGCGGCTATTAATGCGTGGGTTGAAAAGCTATGGAAGGTGTGATGTATTAAGTTTAGTAGGATGTCAAAGTACCACTTTCATATTTGTTGCAAATTGACCAATAGCCTGTTGTGATCCATTCATCTATAAGTGCAAAGGAAAAATAGCACAGGCGTGCTGGACTATGAGTGTTTTCAGCGAAATTGATCTGTGTGAAATGCGCTTTCTGAAAAGTGCAGGAGTTATCGTGTTGCAAGAAAAATTATATATTAATCGGATTGTGTAACAAGACTTTTGAAAAACAGTACAGTACTAAATATACTAAACATCAATATTCCGTTCAAACGACATCGGTATATTAACCACGATTGCACATTACCCAAATTATGTTAGCATCCCAGGAACCACTTAACGTCCGAATGCTCTTCCAACCCATAGCTATTGATAATTTATTGCAACAATGAGACAAATTGCAACAAACTGAAAGTGAAATGTTTATCTGACGCAACTGTTTTAGGAAGAAAAACACTTTACTTTCAACCTCGTTTAATTGCTTTTTGAGCATCAATAACAGTTCATTAATATCAAATTTGAACACTTATTAAACACGCGATAAGCTGCCAGTTGCAAGTTGTCAGATGCTGGTGGCATGCCACGTAAGTAATCAACGCGAATTAATCAATGCGTTTATGGTCTTACACGTTTTGTTATTCGCGTTTTAAAGTATAAAGTCGATACTTAGTATGTACATACGTACATATATGCATATCTGTTTGCATATATGTATGTATTTTTATGTGCATATTTCTGACTTTATCTCTAATGTACCTACAACGCTTTCCAACACTTCCTTGAACGATAAAGCAAACGCACAAAATTTATGATCAAAGTGAGTGTTAGCGCCATTAAATGACTGAACTGGTGGCATGCAACAACGACGCAACGGCAGCAACCGAACGGTCAGTGCGACATGGCAAAAACCAATTGTTGCACTTTGTTTGTGTCTTTTTTTTTGTTTTTGGTATTCAATAATAAAAATCGCTATTTGTAATTGATAATAAACACTTTGTTATTAGTTAGTGGCTTTCTGTTTGATTTACGCGTTTCTTTTTTAGTTGTTGTTGTTGTGGTTGTGGTTTTTATCGTTGCTATTTATTTCTTCCAGGTTTTCTGCAACGAACAGGCAAGCGGGCTCATAAAAATTTATGACCCACAGAAAACAATCAAAATAGCAAAAATTACTAAAACAACAAACACGTTTATATTGCTTTCACGTTCGCCATTCGTTGGTTCATAAAATTTCCAAAAATTATTAAACAGTTAAAATTTAATAATATTTACAGCAAATTTGTTAAAAAAAAGTATGCCTTACAAAGCGTTGGCGATTCCTCAATTCCTCACCTAGCGCTGGCTGTGTTGCACAGTGTCGTATTTATATGATTTTGCAACTGAAATTGGAATTCTTATGATGTAAGAACTTGAGGGATCTTTTGCCACTTTGCTTAATTTTTATGAATCCAGTTAGAGGAAACTATATCGTATGATACACTGACAGAAATGGTGCTAGTAAAATCAACAAATCGGTTCTGTTGTTCTTGACTTAACGGAGATTCGGTGAAATTGATCGAATTATGGTTAATTCGACCGAGTTCTTTGTCAAACGAACAAATTAGTTTAGTCATTTCAACAGAAGAGAAATTGTCGCTCTTAAGTTAACAAAATTCTGTAAAATTGACAGATTCCTGGTCAATCTAACTGATTTTTCTGTTAACACAACTGATCTCACTGGTCATTTCAACAGCGATCAACAGTCAATACATGAGCAAATTTCAAAGAGAATTTTACGCTCACTGCGCTCTCTACTTTGTACTTATGACGATGGTGCCACTTGTTTAAAAAAAAATACCAAAATAAGAAAACCACCAAATCGAAAAAACACACAAAATGGGAAAACAACAAAAAACTAGTTTTTCAGTTATCAATACAAAACGAAAAACCCTTTTTTGAATTTACTGTGCAAAAAATTATGAGATACCGGGACACCTATTTATCGGGTACAATTTTGCAACTTCTCCTCCAAGCGAAATGCAAAATTGCGCCCTCTTGTTGCAAAAGTTTTGTTTGAACGAACAGGATTTTTCCAAAGTTAGTAACATTTTGTTCAAGTTTTTACGAATTTTCACTCACGCGAACGAATTTAATAAGATAATAAAAAAACATCCTTTTTTAATGTTGATGTTTCCGACAAACATAAAAGTTTGAGTTGTTTTGGAATCGTTTCAACTTAAAGTGTTACGAAAATTAAACTTGCCGAATTACATGTAAAGTTACTCCAGTGGTGAATTACCTTCTAGCGATTTGATTCTTTACTTTTCTATAACTTACAAGTTCTCTATTTAAAATGTTATGTCAAACATTTATACTACAAGTTTTGTTCGAAACAATCAAGTGTGGCAACTACATGCGAGAGAAGAAATTGAGAATGAGCTGAGCTGCAACTGAAAGAATTGAGAATCAGTTTTGTGACTACTATTTTCATTTCTATTTGCAAAGCGAAGTTCAAAACTATAAATTAAATAAATTATAAAATATAAAATTTGGTGAAAGTGCGTTTAATAAAACAAAATAATAAAGTGTATAATGTTTAATGTGTGCCAGCATATTTGATGTAAGCCCAATTGACGTTCGGTTAGTAAGTGCCACCGTGGTGTGATGGTAGCGTGCTCCGCCTGCCACACCGTATGCCCTGGGTTCGCACCCCGGGCAAAGCAACATCAAAATTTTAGAAATAAGGTTTTTCAATTAGAAGACAATTTTTCTAAGCGGGGTCGCCCCTCGGCAGTGTTTGGCAAGCGCTCCGAGTGTATTTCTGCCATGAAAAGCTCTCAGTGAAAACTCATCTGCCTTGCAGATGCCGTTCGGAGTCGGCATAAAACATGTAGGTCCCAGTCCGGCCAATTTGTAGGGAAAATCAAGAGGAGCACGACGCAAATTGGAAGAGAAGCTCGGCCTTAGATCTCTTCGGAGGTTATCGCGCCTTACATTTATTTATTTATATGGCAACATAGGTACTTTCGTACAAAGCTGTCGCAACAACTTTTTTTGTTCATTTGACTACTAAAACGGTCAATTACGAATCAACGATTTGTGCGCAGTTGATTCAACATCTTGTTGCGATGGATAAAAATTAACAGAAATTTCGGTTGAATTGACCCGTATTTCGGTTGATTTTACCAGTCTTTTTCTTTCAGTGTGGTAAAAAACCCACAAAAAAATATGTTAGAGTTCGGGGCATCCCTATAAAGGATTGGATAGGATCTTTCCCATCCAGTCTATGGAAATCAAGCTAGTCTTAGGACAAGATGATTACGATAGACAAATCCAAACGGCGAAACGGTTCTGATATATCGCAAGCAGACATGGATGTGGCTAATATTAGAAGAAGGTGCTCGTGTTTGGAAATTTTCAATTACATTTTTAATTCCAAAACAAACAATTTTTTTGTACACGAGCCTCAAAAACACGATATTACTTTGGGTACTGAGGAATTTAAACGAATTAATTACTTCAACTGGGTACTTGCAATAGGAAATTCGCGGTAGTTTAGTTCTTTAAGTAATCATTACTGCCCATCTATTGAATACAAATCTGCCTCAATATTATCAAAGAAAAAGCTCGATTTATACTAAAAATGTTGTACCTAACGAGTGAGTGTTTGAACTATTTTATCCTCTTTACGGTGCGAACATAGGGTGCGAGTAGTTTGCTCAGCTCAAACACGTTTTTACACCATGTGAGTTAACTAGTCAGTAATTCCGCCTAATATTGACTGCAAAAACCTAGAGAGGTCTTGTTTCTTTACTTTATGTTTGCCATGGTGCACCAATCGGTGCTATTCAGAAATCGCTATGTGAAGCTTTGCTCCGAGTCAATTGGTGGAAGTACCTTGGGGTGGAAATTTTTTAAAGATATGGGTTGAATACAATTTCAGGTTTCTGCAGATTGCTATATGAAGAGAGCTTCACTAAACTGAAAACATACCTCACCATAGTAAATTGCTACCGATTGACATAGACAGTAAGTGAGTGATCAGAAAGGCATTGTAAGATGCTTGGAGTATTTCCGCTTAAGACATACCTGTTGTACAGGTGTCTAAAATCCACGAACCTGAACGTTTAAGGGATCAAATACATTGTCTCAAACGCAATCGGGCTAATACCCATAAGTTCTTAATACTAGAACGTACCGGTAGCCTAAACCTTCGGGCAGTGTATTAGCGATTACAACAACAACTAAGCAAATCAGCTTCAAATGGTCATCATATTACAGAATATTAAGCATATTTTGTTTTGGTCTTTCAGATCAAAAATAGTAGTTTTTGAGATACATGGTAAGAAGACATTTTTAGTTTATCAATTTTGATTCCAGAGTTTGGAATAGGCCCTGTAATTCCAACAGTTAATAATATTATTTGTGCATACAATCGCGATAACATCCAAAGTACAGTGCCGCTCTGGATTGCTTGGTTTGGGTAGCAAGCTCCCTTTTACTCCATTTAGTGTTAATGATGATGCCATAACGAACGCTCAGCAGCTCTGGTGGAATTCCCGTCTCAATATATCTATCCCTTTGAGTTTCTATATCTGAAAAGCTGTCAGGAGTAAACGGAAGACTCTAGAAAAATGGTTTCCTAAGGAACTTCACTGAGCAACAGTATGGTGAATAGACACACAGGTACTTCACTGTTTCATCCACCCATGGAAGATTGCAGCTGCAACGTGGCGTACCGTGTTCTAATCCCATCAGCTTCGCATGAACTCCAGTTTGTTCAGTATACAATAATTAACGCAACTAATCTGAATATATCCCTGAATGAGTACCTCTAGGATTATCAGTAGGGTAAAAA
This sequence comes from Eurosta solidaginis, assembly GCA_029619165.1. Taxonomy (NCBI): domain Eukaryota; kingdom Metazoa; phylum Arthropoda; class Insecta; order Diptera; family Tephritidae; genus Eurosta; species Eurosta solidaginis. The sequence continues at coordinate 37,245 of JARSSU010025068.1, forward strand.
TCTCTTTCGCTTACGCAACATCAAGAGACGATCTCCGCAATTTTAACTCTTCAGTCATCTCGTTTGCCTCTATGTTGTGACTCCTCGGATGCTGATGTGTCTGAGAAATGCCTGGTTGACTCACCAAATCTGCTACCCTCCGGTTCCGGTTGTACCCATTTAAGCTTTGCGTATCTCTTGGATGGCGAAAGTCTCGGATTAAAATCATCCATCTGTGTATACTAGTGTGTCGACTTTCTGGTTGAGCTTCCCATCTTTCTAACCTTTCTTGCAGAAAAAATGATCTTATATTGTGCACCAAGGGAGTCGTTTACATTGAGCAGTGAACAGCCTGACATGTTGTTTATGTTATATTCCGTGGACTTGTATATCTGTGCTTTTAATTCTAGTCTAAGGCCGCATTTTTCATATTATTCTTTGTAGGCATACAGGCGAAAAAAGCTTAAAAGGAATAAAATTCCTCAAATATGATGCAACACACTCGTTCACGTATGTATTTCACGTATGTTTATGGTCTGTGAGAATTCGTGAAAGGAATTTCTGGTAACACCTAGAACACATTCGCTCTATAGGAGGCTCTTACGGTCCGGTCAAATCAATCGTATCTAACCCGTGTTTTATTATCTGCTAGGTGAGGATATGACGTCCAACCTCGGCGCTTCTTCCCCTTGCAAATCTGCGATGTCTATAATATGTCAAGACGACCTTTTGTAGATCACGAGAACTATTATTTTCACGCCTTTACGAGTCTTTGTTAGACACAGTAGTTCGGCAGCAATGTAGTCCATAATACTGATGCCTACATGCCAATAACCCACAACAACAACTATTCTTAAAAGAATACTTATGTGCATGGCTGGTTGTAAGCGCCTCCGCATTTATTTTATCTTTATGAGTGCGCTAAACAAATATTCGAGTTAAGCCCTCGTGCCACGCCACATGACCACCAACACTTTGCCGCCGCTTACTCGATTGGCTACCCCCAGCGTATAGCCGGCATGGCGTGTTATATTTGAACTTTTTTGCAATTTGTTAAATTTTGCAGCTAATTTGTTGAACTCACATACCTACACACACACACACAGATTAAGCAAACGCAACATTCAATAGCATGCGGATCAGTGCAGCCATTCAGTCTGAGGCGGAAGAAGCTCCTCATTGCTATTCACCGAACTGTGTGAAACGTATTGAATTTAAAAATTGAAAGCATCGCCAGCCAGATATGAAACGAGCAGTTGTCGGATATCGATAACGCTCTGCGGCGGAGAGTTGGTGCATTGGCGCGCGAATAGGTAATTCATCAATTGTTGGCATATACCTAAACACACACACACACACATTCACCACATTGTTTATGCCACCTTCAGCACATGTTGCCCGTCACTGCCTTTTGTGGCTTGTTGTTGATGCTGCTGCTTTTGCTATCGTTGGTGGTGTTGGCGCATAAACACACAAACAAATATCAAGCGTCAGCGCGCTGGGGTAATCAGACGTTTATAGATACTAATAGCACTAACGATCTCAATGTGGATGCGACTGCAACTTTTTGCCAGGGAATGCGCCACGTTTTTGCAGCTTAGGCTGGTGTCTTGACAATTTGCTTGCTTTGAAGCAGCTGTGATGGCTAAACGCAGCTGACAATGATCGGGTAACTCCTTCCTTATTAGAAAGAGTTATGCCATAAGGTAACAATGCCTATTTGCACATACATATGTATGTATGTTTAGCGCTGTTGTATGTAGACACATACCAAAAATTGTGTTGGCGTTTATTAAAATATATACGGATGCAGTTATACTTGCACAGAGGATAGCGCATGCCAATAAGCTTACAAAATATCTTCCATGTATGGAGAGATACGATCTTCAGCCAGAAGCTGGTGTAAGCTGCATAGACACGCTGCCTGATCAATCTGAAGCCTGCAAAATGGGAGTTTTCGGAGTTAAAGATTCCGTGAATGAAAGGCTATCAAATGCTAGGGTTGTATAATTTAACATCTGCGAAGTGCATGCACGCATGTCACAGATCAGAAGGTTTCGAGAGGCCAACAAATAATTAACACAGAAATATACTAATTCATATGCTGTTTTGTTGCGGATGCAACAACAACAATGACAGCTTTGAATCTAAGAGAGAAATTCCCCTAGAAGCCAAATTACTTTGAACTGATATACAATTGAAAAGTAACATCCTTTCCTATACATTACATCCAGTACAGTACATCCATTTAGATATACAGAACAGAATCCGATAGCTGACAACATTAGATCGCACAGTCCTGAATGAGTTACATGGTATGAAGCTACATTTCAACTATCGTTGGAGTGCGGTTCGACTCCCACGCCCGGAGAAAAGGCTTTGAAGAGATTTACAAGGTATAATCGAAACAGCTGTCGCCTTGTCCGTCCTGATGTCACGTTGTTAAATTTTTCCCAAATTATTAAATAAATTATAAATTAAAAATTGCTTGAAATAAATGTTTTCACACATTTAAGCAATACGGGCAATCCCCATTAACTCATACGATTAGATGAAAGGCTCTGGGAGAATTCGAGAGAAAGGTTCTTCGAAAGATTTATGGACGTCTAGCATTGGCGGCGACGTGTTCCGAAGCATATTTAATGACAAGCTCTTAGAGCTCGACATCGACATATGTAGCTCATCGAATCAAAACCCAGCTTATGTGGTCATTTAAGATCGCTCAAGAGGTCCTTTTTGGGAGCCCGCTAATGGAACCCCCACTTCATTAGAAGCACAAAGGTGCATAACCAATTGGAATTTCTGGAATTTCCAATTGGCTTCTGTTGCAGCCATAATTTCGAAATAGTAAAAGACTTCGTTTATTTGGGAACCAGCATCAACACCAACAACAACATCAGCTCTGAAATCCAGCGAATAATCACTCTTGGCAATAATGCTACTTTGGACTAGGTAGGCAATTGAAAGTAAAGTCCTCTCCTCGGCAAACAAGATCATACTCTTCAAGTCACTTATCGTACCCGTCCTGCTCTATGGTACAGAAGCATGGACCATGACAACATCAGATTAGCGGCTCTGGGTGTGTTCCAAAGAAAAGTTCTTCGAAAGATGTATGGACCTCTACGCGTTGGCGATGATGAAAAATCAACTGGCGGGCCTTGTTGGATGGTCATAACCGCTTAAACGGTTAAGCGCCATTAAGTACGTAGGTAGCAAGTGGCAAAAAGAAGGCACGACAGGCGCTTTTTGTTAGAAAGCCAAACCGATTTAAATGGTTAAGCGCCTTTAACTACTATTTCTTTCAAATTTCCCTCATCAAGCTAATCTCCTCTGTGAAATGAAATAACCTTATTTACGGTACATATTCGTGATGGGTTTCTTCCTTGTGTATGTGTATAAGCGCGAGGCATGTTTGGCTCAATTGGTATTCGCTTTCAGCTACCAGCATCACAACCGCCGCCACTTTTAATTAAAAGTATTCACTATTTATTACAAATAGCAACTTACTACAAATATCGATTTTTCTTCTTTGCTGATATTTTTCCTATTTTTTAATACAACAACAGATATTTCTATATCGAATAGTGTTTTGATGCCTTTACTATCGCATTGCACATTCGTTGGGTGTTGCGGGCGTTGCTCTTGATAAATCCCATATTAAATTGAATTTTTCGATTTATTTAGTGTGCTATCGACACCGCCTGAAAGCATTTACTATCTATTATAAAAGATAGTGTTGTCGTTGTTTTATTTTTACTGCATTCAATATATGCTCGAATGTGTCGATGCGTAAATACATATCTTACATCACATACATATTAAATTTAGACAGTGTCCTATGTATTTGTTATTGGTATTTATTATCCAAATATTTGTAAAATCATATCACCAACGCACAGTGCGCCTCTGCCGTGCAAAATCAAAAAATCATGAAAGCGTTCGCTAAATCCAATACATGTTTCTAATAGAGAGATATTTTCAGGGATCAAGAATATGCAACTGTTTTTTCACAGAAAATTATAGTTTACAAGGTAGAAGCCGCTCAAAGTTGACCAATTTCAACATGGGAAAAATTTGAAATTTTTCTTCTTTTTCGTTGTATTTAATGTTTTGTGAGTAAATAAGCGGCCGGTTGTCGTTCTTTGTATAGCAATTAAAGATAATTTAATTTAGGATTGAAACCATTGTTTGGCTGAGCAGTATATATAATTCAGTACGCCGTAAGTCGTTTTTGTTATGTGAACTTGTTAACACATACATTTTTAGTTCGAATTGTATACCGCAATTCATTTTAAGTAATTTGAGTAGAGTATATAAGCTATCCATCATACAATGCACATTAGCATTCGTCTTGTGCGAGTTAACGCACTAAGGTATTCTGTTTACTTATAAAGTGATCGTATTTTTAAATATAGTTCACAGATTAATATTTAGTCCAGTATACACTCGAAGCCATTACTAATATGTATCAGAAAACTCGAAACTATTTGCGGTGTTTAAATCTACAAGTCAAGACGGGACTTCGTTGAGGCTATATGAGAGAATTAAGCGAGTGAAACAAGCATTAAAGAAAGGAAGGCCTGGAAGAAAAAATTGGTTTACAATACATTATGATAGAAAGAAATGGAAGGACGCCTTATCGTAACAATTCAAAATTTCTAAGTAAGCATGAAAAGTGGCTAGCTGACAAAACTTTTTGACGAAGAAACGCTAGCACGTCAACCAATCCAACTAGAGGGAGACCAACAAAACCCATAGAAGAGTGTTTCCTACTACCTACACAGGAAAAGAAGCTGTCTGATACCACAAAATCTATGGCCACGACTCATCTTTCAGAAGCAACGGCTATTAAATATAAAAATACGAAGAAACGTGAAGTCTCATATAACAGAAGCAGTTGCGATAGCAAGTCCAGTGCGACTGATGAGGATCAAAAACAGCTTTCCACACACACCAAATACCGAATTATCAGCTGAAATTGAGTCTAAAAAACCTAATGGAGTCATACAGTACTGACACGACTCCTTCACAGTTTTACTGAAGAAAAGTTGCATTGAAATCAGCTGCCAAAGGAGCTATGCATTGATAAATCTAAGTGGGGCTGTGATGTGGATCATCAGGGACAAAGCGCATATAAACAAAGAATAAATGTAGGCCGATGAACCAATTACAGACTAGCTAATATGTTTTGAGCTTCTATTGTTCCGAGTACTGACTCAAAGATGAAGCTTAGATATTGGAAAAAATCCACGTCGCTCATCAACTCTATGTGCCGCCCGATATTATATATAAATACGAGAAGGAGTCTTGAAAATCTGAATGATTCAATAACTGACGAACTAAATTATGAGTAGAATATCTCCTTTGCATGCTAGGATAAGATGCTATGGAATTTGTTTTGCAGATGGACTTATACACTACACAACAAGGAGAAGTTTTCCTGCCGGCAATACGAACATGATAGGGAGAAACAAAACAGGAGAAAAAAAATAAGTTCCGGATGCATTCTATAAAGAGATGTGGCCTAGATTGACTGTCAAAGGATGGATACGGAATACAAATGGTGGTAACTCCTCAAGACGATTTTGTTTTCCCACCGATGAAGTGATCTGTTTTCTCGCATAACAGGAGTTAGATGATAGAGCATATTGTGAAAAGATTGGAGCAGTAATGTTAAATATCTTTAAACTGCCATGACAACCGTAATGGACCCAATTTGGAGAATATGCATCTAAAACTACAGAGTTGCACTGCATCAAAAGTAACGCTGAGAAGAAACATACACAACGCGTACATCATTTAGCACATGAAAAGATTAATAGCAGTACCAGTGCCCTACCACCATTAGCCCGAGAATGATCTGACAGAAGCATCAGAATCTAAGAACAACCGCACTGTACAAAAGCACCGATAGATGATCATGAACACCGCGCAAAGTATCACGAGTAGCTTCAAAACAGAAGACCTTTCCAACATGTTAGCTATCTCTCTCGATCCAGTCACTCCCCTATTTCTTTTTCCCTTTTCTCTGTTGTGTTTTCTTTTTTCTATACAAGCTATGAGTACGCTAAGAACACAGAATTGATCTTACAGATGCGTATTAGACCTCGGAAATGTTCCAGTGACGAGGACTATGTTAAGATAAAATAAGTTTCCCACTCTTATCACAACAATGAAAAAGAGATTACTAATCAATTTTGTTACTTACTGGAGAAAAAGAGATATCTATGTACAAGTTAATTTTTTATGTCAACAGAATCTAATTAGTAATTTATAAAATCATACTTTCGTTAGTGCATCACTCTCTCTAAAGTTTATCTTATTTATTTAAAGCTAGGCATTTCGCTTCAAACGAGTATTAAATTTTCATAGAAATCAGTACGTCTATCGAGGTTTGGTACTGATACAAATTGGTACTAAAGCGCCGTTACTAGATCAAACTTTTTAGCATAAATGGGCAGAGCCACTCCCTTGTTCTCAAAATCGGTGCCGTTAGTCTTTAGCTCAATAAAATTCATTGAACTACTTCAATAACTTTTAGTATTATTTTAACTAAAATACATATTTGGCTTGTCATCTCCTCTGTAAATTTGACGCTGAATTTTGAAGCACCTTGGTATTGTGGCACCAAAAACGAAGACATTATGCAGTTGTTATAAGAGTATTGCCATGAAAAGAAACACAATACGTCTATCGATTTTGGTAGTCATTGATTACGTGACTACTAGATACAACTTTTTATCATAGTGGACAGCGCCACGCTATCTTATCAAAATCAGTAGTTATCTTATTATATTAAATCTTAAATACGTCATTATAAGACACAAATCTCATTATTTTGTACTAAAACATTTTGCTCTCGCATTTTTCTAGAAATGATTCGACTGATTGAATGTTTGAAGCACCTCGTATCTGTGACATTCTGAGCTTCACACAATACAAACTTCAAATAATTTGCTTACATTGCATTTAATGTTTTAGAATATCTTCATTGCGTTCAAAAGTTATGATTTTGCCCAACAAAGAAAACACTCAGCAAATGGTCGCCACTGTGCAACGTTGAAAATCTATGATATTTTGCTATATGATATATGAATCAGGTGTGGCAAAAACTCACAAACCCACTTGATCAGCTACTTAATTTCATTTCACTCAACTTACCCATAACCATCACCACTCGAATGCTACAGTGGCTAGATTAGAATGGCGGATGTGAACCGAAGTCGTGCCAAATGTATTGATAACCATTCAATTTATTTATTTATTATTAGTCTACAAATTAACAATTAATCAGACTCCAAATATAGTTACGCGATTACAGAAAATTACAGATGCATAACCGCATACAGAGTTGTCACAAATTTCTATTATAAAATAGCAGCGTATATATATATTAGCACCAGTATCGCGGATGGATCCGAGCAACAGGAATTCGTTCTAGAGCTGTCGAAATGCGAGCGTGATTCGTCGAGCAGGCTGATGCATATGTTAACACACAATAGAGAAGGGCAGTGTGGGAGGTTGGAAAGACGACGTGATTCCAAGCCACCCAGCCAAAGTTTACTGGAGCTGGCTGATAAGAGTGCGAGGTGGCAAGCGACGTGAGTCCAAGCTACCCACCCAAATCATTGCGTATTGTAAGCGAGTCAGTAGATATTTTTTATTACGTGCGAGTGAGTGCACAAGTAGCAATGTTTTGCAGTGCTTATTGAAATCAATATACAGACAACGAAGAGCTTCGCTCCATCAAATATAAATTCGATCTCTGCATCTGCTATATGAAGCAGTTGAAAATGTCAAGATGGTCTAAAGGGAACATTAAATAAAATTTCACCAAGCAGAAACGGGATATTACCATCCTCTATAAGTTTACTACAATACACACCTACCATCTCCCTACGACTCGTAACGCAGGAGACCTGGATATAAGTTTTAAACAGTGAGAAGTAGGCAAGAAGGCGTCCGTGATTTTTAGACACAAGAGAAGTGAATTCATCAGGTCCGCTAGAATAGAAAATTTTTGGCTGTCAGATGCCTCAGCTACGTACTTTCTTCCGTATCAATATACGGAACAAATGACTGAATTAAGCGAGAGACAGAGGAGCCAGACAGAAGGCGATAGCTATTCAATGAGCGGGCGAGTCATACGCCGTGGAATAATTAGATTTAAAGAACGGTGCTACATGGTACACTGGTGCCAACATTACAACCTTGTATTTGTTGATATAGTGGGCCTCATAGAAAAATTTACTCTTACTATGCTATATACAGTGGCGCAGATCACGCAGGGGGGCGGATTGCCGTGCTAAGCAGTTGAAACCGTGATAATCATCCAACACGAGCGCGCGGTCGCAAATTCCGGTCGCTTCTGTGTTAGTATAACTGCCGCGAATTGGTCACACCTAGATTTAAATCTTTTTTCACCTGCGTCGTTCTAGCGGAGTGGGCGGCCTGAGCTCATTCCTCTGCTTCCATAGGCGGTTCCGATGAAAATGACCCTCTATAGCCCGTGTCTAGTGTCAGCTTTTATTCGCCTAACATGGCTAGACAGCATAGCCACTGAACGTATGTGATGTCTGCATAGAACTGTACAGCCCGTCATTAATCTTCTCTTTCGGATACTCGACCAACGCGCTAGTTATGTCGTAAATCTTCGAAGGAATTGAAGAAGCAAGAACTTTTCTGTCGCAACACTGTCTGCACCGAACAACATTCTACGAGTCGACAGAATAGAGCTAGTAGCGTTTCTTAATTGGATAGTTCTAGACGCTCGTTGAACTAGTACGATGCGCTACTGCAGTTCCTGGTATTACTGATAATATGTGTTTTTCTTATTAACCGGTGTTATTTAGGTTGTACTTCACAGGCGCACGGCTGGCCAGGCCTGCTGTCGAATTTTGTAATTCAAAGATTTACAAGTAACTTTCGCCATAAGCTACAAGCTTGAAATTTGGAATATAGCTTCAGAACGATGAGCAATGCAATAATAAGAAAAAAATCCGATAGTTGGGGCATGTATCGAAATATTTCAAAAATCGATATTGTGCGTCCGTATTTTTCATATTTGCGAACACATAATACATACATGATAGAAAGCATCGACCTAAGAAAAAATCGCCGCCTGGGGTGTGCGCACGAGAGATCAGCCGCGATATTGTATTAGAGATGGTGCCGATTTAGCGCCTCATTATTTGCAAATAGCTATTTGACGTCCAGAAAAAAAACGCTGTAGTATCAAGCTAGGTGGCGCAAAAATTGTGATCTTCAAAAAACTCGTTCCTACTTGTCTGTCCGATTTGCTCTTTGAACAAAGATTATATACAGTCCGTGAGTAGAAGTGACGTCAAAATACTTTGGAGCACATAAATTCAAATTTTGTTAGAGAAATTTCATTACATAAATTCATTTCCCGCGTAGAAGAGACGCCAGAATACTTTGGAGGACATAATTCTAAATTTTGCTAGTGAAATTCAGTATCATAAAATAAATAAAAAAATAATTTAAGTTAAAACGCGTTTTATTGAAAACAATACTATTACATTAAGTAGTAATAATAATACTAAAAGTTGGAAAATCATTAGGTAGGTCCTAGGTACTAGTCTATTCACACTCCGTCATCAATCTAGGGCGTTGATCAGACAATTAAATAAAAGCAAATGTCACAAGACCCCGTTTTTTGCGAAAGATCTCACTTACTAAGGCTTTTTTTTTGTTTTTTTCGTCCATATACAAAGTCGGAACTGTTTATTTCTACAAAGGTGCCACTCCTTTAACTTTGGAATTCACTTTAGTTTCGTGATTGAACGTTGGAAATCTTAGAACAATTTCGAAAGGGTCTTCTCGGAAAAATCACATCTGATTACAGAAAACAAGACCAGAAAGCGGTTTGCTAACCAGATTGTATCGATCAACATGTTTCCAGTTAAGTTCGAAATTTACATTTCAAATTCAGGATTGCCTAATTTAAATTCAGAAAGTTACAAGTTAAGCTTCAGAATTTCCAATTAAAATACAAAAAATTACAATTGTAATTTAGAAATTACAATTACACCCCTCCCTCACCCCCTCCTCCCCCTCTAGTCAAGCTACAGAATATTACAATTTAAGTTAAAATCTACAGTATAAACTCAGGAAGGGTGCAATGCGAAGCTTAAGAATCGGCAATTCAAGTTCAGAACATTTACAATTTAAGTTCAGAATTGAAAATATAAATTCAGATAGCCTTTTAAAATTCAAGTCACATTTCCAATTTTAATTTAGAAATTACAATTCAAGTTCACAAAATTACAATTGGAAGTCAAAAATTCCAATTTAAATCCTTTAAATTCAGAAATTTACAACTCAAGTCAGAACATTAAATTAAAGCTTCAGACTTGACAATATAAATTCAGAAGAAGCCTACTTCCCTTCCTCCTCTCCCCCCCCCTCATAAATAAAATTCAGCTAACATTTCCAATTTTAATTTAAGAAATTACCAATTCAAGTTCAGGAAATACGCATTCACTTTTTTTTTTTTTTTTTTTCAAAAATTCCATTTAATTCAGAAATTTACAACTTAAGTCACAAAAAATTACAATTCAACATTCATGAACATTGCAAATGAAGTTCAGAATTGTACAATATAATTCAGATAGTTACACAATTCAAGTTCAGAACTGCGAATTTAAGTTCACAAAATTATATTTTTAGCTTCAGAGAATTACATCAAGTTCAGAATTCGAATTTAAGTTCAGAAAATGGTCATGTATTTTTCCATTCTTCCACTGGATGGTAAATGTAAGCGTTAATAATTTGCGTACGTGGAGATGAAAAGCCTACTATCTGATTAAGGCGAAAACATTGCGAGTTCTTAAATCATTTAAATCAATTTTCTCACGTGAGAAGAATCCGCCCACTAAGGATAAAGAAAGAGAAAGCAAAGAAAAAACACCATTCCCTACTTCTTTGCACGCAGTTACAAGGCCAATCCATTTATATTTTAGGGTCACGAAATAACCATTGGTCGCCCCTTCATTGAGTTGACAGCAGTGATGAAAGGGTATGACCATTTACACAGTCAACGAGGTCCCACACATCGGCAAGTAACTATAGATACTGTGTACATAGATCTTCGCGACCATATGTCAAAAATATTTCAATTTATTCGCCAAAATCATGATTTATCATGAACTGGCGCTTAACCGCCGAAACGATTTTGGCCGTTTTGTAAGAAGTCAAACCAGCGGTTCCCTGTTTCAGCGAATAACTGCCTGCGATTGCCGGAGCCCATCTATGGGACGTCCAAGTTTCCACCACCTGCCCTAACTCGCCAAGGGAACTATGGGAAGGCCTCTCACTTCCACTGACCCTTCGAAACTTCGGTGTCGACCGAAATACATTTTTGGCTGGAGCGTCCCATGAATTTGTTGGAAAGAGTTATTATCCAGCTTTGATTTCTAAGATGGCGATGTACACACCTTGGAGAAAAACTTGAAGTGTTTGTAGAGTATCTTCAAGCCCAAAATTTGGCAACTTTGTCAAAGAAAGCCATTCACATCTTACGCAAGTAACATATAGGTATTATATAGTATGAATTGAATAAACTGCTGAAATACAACACACCCTACTTAAAAAAAATTCTGTATTTGATTGTAATTTTCTGAAACTAAATTGTAATGTAATATTTACTGCACTTAAAATGGAAAGGATTTATACTGAGTTTGAAGTGCTGATGTCCAAATCTAAAAGCCCCACAGATTATCAAGTTAAGAATTCGCCCATTCCGATATATGCTATTTGCAATTTCTGCACAACCAAATCCCAAATTTAGAAATTCCTAAACGAACCCACTGCGATTGGCGCCATTCCCCATACAAGTCCTGATATAAAGCACGTTTTAACCTCTCTAGAATAAAAAATAGCCCAAAATACAATGCCAACAAAGTAGTAATGAAAGTTGGCAACATTCCCAGAGAAAGACGTAATTTTGCCGATTCTCTTTTGCCCCCCCGAAAATTTTGTAAATTATTAAATAAATTGTTTATCTCCGAAAGTATCTTGCACTTAAAAACTAGTGGATATTGAAAATAAGCCCACAGGTACATGCAAGCAATTGATGGTTGTAGTTGGCGACGAAGGATGCGAAGCAAGATGTGGGGCAGGTGAAAAGGCACCATTCGCGATGAAGTGGCAAATCCGTGTCATGGCAGTGTGTGGGAAATATTTCGATTCTCCCATTTAACTAGCACAAATGCGCTGACAACGAAAAAGAAGAAAATGTGTGCAAAATTCCCCCCCCCCCCCCCCCCCCAAGAAAGATACATAATGCGGGATGCCAGACTTTCATATGCAAACGCCAGCCAAAAATGGCCAATCAAAAAAGGAAGAGTTGCAGAGTTGCCAGAAGCTAAGAAATGTAGTTGGTTCCTCTAATAATTAATCCTAGCTACCAAACCGGAAGTTGAAAAAACTTCTAAAAGATATTAACTCAAAAGATTGATCCCAAAGAGTTACAAATTATGAACATAGTGGGTGCGACAAATGGATGGTAATCGTAGAAACTGCAAATAATGTAGAGAGAGAAAAAATAAGAAAGCAATTGAAAATAATATTGGAAATAATTATGAGGTGAGGATCCCTAAAAAAATATAACCCATCGCTACTTATAACTGGAAATAAGTTACAAATATGAGATTGAGGAGCTTGCCCTCAAAGAATTAAAAGACAAATAATGCCTTAAGCCAAACCGACATAAAAAATTACAAAGTTATACCAAGTAAATAAAAATGAAATATTTACTATAATGCAGTTCTAGAATCTGGATGTCAAAGAGTTTGCGAGATATTAGTGAGGAAAGTGCTTAATGTTAGGAGGGAACGATGCAAATTCTACGAGAAGTGCAGGTTTTGTGTTGTTTTAAATGCAAAATCTTCAATCATAAAGCCCTAAAGACTGTAAAGAAACGCGAAGTGCTGCCCCACTAAATGTCATGGCGACATATTTTCCAAAGAATGCAATGAAACAGCATATTAATAAATGTATCAACTGCATTAGAGACCAAATTAATCCGATTGTGATTCACCACAGTAGGCACACGGGTGGCCGTGTTGTTTTATATACATAGAACAAGTAGAATTCAACGTTGCTATAAAAAAGTCTTTCGACATGAACATGTGGTGTATTATTATACCTCATTAAAAAATGGCTCTATAAAGTGGCTATTTGGAATAATATATCCTCACCTAGTAGCCCAGCGATGCAGATTTTGTTAAATATTAAATGAGATCGTCACCAGAGCACCTTAAAGATCGCGATAATAATCTAATTATTGGGGACGTTAATATAAACATGAACTTATACCATCCACGCTACTCTAACCAGCCCTTACAAGTGTGTTTGCACAAATGCGCCCCCCAGCGGGTTAGGGAGATCAGAATTATAACCGCCGCGTAGGTAGGTAGAATGCCTGTCGTAAGAGGCCGACTAAATAATACCATTTATTTCAAGGGGCTGTGCTAGCGAAACCTTTCAGGTTAGCCAGCGCAATATATAGCTCTCCAAACCCAATTGTCAACCTCACCTATCCGTGGGAATCATGTTTCACTAACAGACGAGGGCCTCCTGGCGACCAAGCCTCCTCATGCGAACTGGGCCGGGTAGGGAGGGAGGGAATAGCCTCATGAAAGGTTAATGAGGCCACATAAATCGTTCCCGCGATGGTCGGGTAGCACTTAACGATTGTATAGTATAGCTATAGTATCGGAGTCGGCCCGGATTTGTATCCGGCCAAAGACCATCACATCTATAACACTCCAAAGCCTTCGGGGGAGCAACCATTATCGCCTACAACAACAACAACAACATACAAAGAAATTGATTTGAGAATTGATTTTAACAGAGGAGAGAACGGAGCACTCAGCTATTCAAAAATAAATAAACTACTATTTGCCAATAAGAACAGATCAAAATTGAATGTGCATCTAATTAAAATATACTGATCATGAGACAATCTGCCTTTCCAATACTACTTAAAAATATATGCAGAATGAGTAGGTATGCATAATGCCGTCCCCCTTGTTGGAGAACTACCAGCGCCGGAGAACCTGAGAACATCTGCCCTGCGGATATGTGATATAAGTTAATTGAAAATAGGGTTCAGGCCTTATAATGAGATCTTGCTCGGAAGCCATGCAAAACGTAAACACTACGAGCCAGAGCCGATAATATACATGCGAAATAAGTGGTACGACCGCTGTAAACTAACTAGCTCTACATAAAAGAAAATTTGAATTATATAAAATTGCGCCATAGCCACAGGTCAGTGGCCCAGATGATTATAATGCCGTTAAAAAAAGATATAAGAAACTATAATACTTAAAAAGAAGAAATGTACATGGAAGATCAAGTGATTATTAATAAAGGAAATATGAAATCCATGTGGAAATATTTGAAAGATGCTGTGGAACTCCCCACTCCTCTCCCCCCTCCATGCCATGACAATGAAGAGCATATTAAAAAAATTGTATTTAGTATTTAACGGCTGAATGTCTATAAATAGCAAGATATAGCTAGTGTCTGAATTGTTATTTTGTTCAGACGCCATTAATCCAAATCAATGATAGTATTGAAACAATTGAACTTGTTGGATGAAGGTGCAACCAACCAACTCGGGAGCAAAACAATTTGAGCTCACCAGTGTCGAGTTAGAAGATATAATGAACATCACAAAATCATAAAAACAAATATGGCGCGTAAAAATCTTTTGTCAAAGGGTGAGTATCAAGGAATCTATTGGTGTACATTGCCAACTTATATAAGGACATTATAAACGAATCCTTTCGGATAGTGGCATTGTGGTGCCCAGACTGCTGGAAGATATCCACAATAATACCAGTGGCCCCCCCAAAGATTTAAAAATACAATGAAACTGACGAACCGCGTGCGATAATACCCTGCTTATTGATGAAAAAAATTATGGAAACAGTGTGTGAAAAAGGAACTAGTAAAACATACCTAGACGAATCATACTATTAATCATACCAGAGCAATCAGGCTTCAGCGAAAGGCCCAACTTCTGCCGAAACAGCATTGAACATGGTAATTGCAGAGTGGAAAGAGGATGTTGCCCTGATAAAAATGTGTAGTATCTTGCTTCTTAGACTTAAACAATCGATCGAATGAATGGCCTGAAGTTAATTAAGCCGATAAAATTGGGATCAAGCGCGAAAAGCTTTGCGAATTGTTTCGTAGTTACCGAGCTAACATGAAAGGGGGGTAGAGGACGGTTAATGGGAGAAGCGAGTTTCACGGTTGTTAATGCTCTAACATTGGGCAGCCACAAGGTCAGGTACTTGCCTCCGCATATTGTTTTAATTTACATCAATGATATAACAAACTCTGTTTGCGAAATTGTAAAATAAGATTTTTGCGGATGATGCATTAGTTAGCAATAGTGACAGAAATGTAGATTGCGACTGTCATGAAAATACAAGAAGACTTAAATAATTTATATAAGTGGATGTGCAGCAGAAAGCTAAAACTTAATATTGCCTAAAACTAAGTATATGATATTCACAAGAACCATAATAAATTAATCCAATCTAATCTGAAATTAAAAACCAATGCAATTGAAAGAGTAGATAAATGAAGTATCTAGGTGTAATAAATGATGAGAAACTAAGTTTCACAGAACATAGATGACTCATTTGAGAAGAAAATGCCACAGAAAATAAGATTTATGTATCGAACATATAAGCCATATTAGCCAACATCACAAAAATTAGTATATAGATCAATGCAGAACTCAACATTTTATTTACTGCCCAACAATACTACTGACGTAACAAATGATGCGTTAAGTAATAAGCTCCAATACAGCAAAACAAAGCAATGCGTTTTGATACTAAAATGCTAGTATAGGAACATCAAAAAGTAGTATGCCTTCCTAGATTCAATTGGCTTAGTATTAAACAATTAAATGTGTTATTACACTTTGGAAGTTATCTACATTACATAACACAGCGGAATGTACCAAATTATCTGAGTGATATAGGATACAGTACAATCATGAGATCCATAATTATGCGAACTTAGGAGGAAATAGCAGAAATTTAAGACTGCTAAAGTAAGAACCGAGTTCGCAAAAAAGAAAAAGACCTTAGCGATACGTAGGCTAATATAAAATGTAAAATGAACTACCAGCAGAGATAAAAGACTGGGAAAACTTGTAAAGTAAGTTTAAAGAAAAACTATTCCTTTTAAAACATTTTTATTTGCCTTCAATATTATAATTTATTAAACTTTGAAGAGCTCGAGGCAGTTGAAAAAATTGAAACACAGTTTAAATGTTTATTTTCAATTTTATTTGGGCGCGATATTTCGATGAAATATATTCAATTATTTCCGGTGGATGATCTCAGAATGAAGCATCGAATATCGACCAAATAAAATTGAAATATAAAACACCTTAAAATGTGTCTGTTTACAATTTTTTAAACTGCCTCGAGATCATCAAAATTTAATTAAATGAAAAACTTATTCCTATATTGTAAAAATATAAATATGTAATATTAGTTAAATAATGAATTTACTCATTTCTTTTTAATGAAATAGTTTTAAGAATCAATTATGAATTTTGTAAATTGTAGCTTTTACTATACAATGAATTAGGCTTTTTGCCCCCGCTAATAATAAAATAAAATAAATAAACACACTACATAGTTCTTTTTAATATATATGAGAGGCTTATAATGTGTATTTAAATACAAACATACATATCTAACTCTAATTTTGATGAGTTTACTGGTAATTTGACTCATGCCGGATAGTTCAGTTCTATGACAAACCTAAATAATTTATTTCGATCAGTAAATATTTCAGGGATGCACCTTAACGTTAAGCTAATCGTTTATCAAAAAATTTCCACCGCTTTCCGTTGAAACACTTCGAAATATTATCGATAAAGAAATTATCAAGAGATAAAGCTGTATCTCGTTTTTACCCGAAACGAAAAGCTTTCGCTTAACGATTAAAACGTTAACCAAAAACGTGATACTTTATGTTTGACATTGGCCTGGCAATGCTATAGCCATGGCTGAAGCCCGTAAGGTGGGTAACAACTGAGCCGCACATTACACACACAAACTCCATATAATTCGCTTTGTAGTAATCGTGGTGGTAATGT